>PVIR01034234.1:0-17320 GCA_004026965.1 Petromus typicus
TGGGAAAAATGTAGATTTCTTTTTGTCAAAGTGAAGGTTTTTTTGTCTTCTACTATAACTTCTAGTGGAGCCCTTGTTCCCAACGAAAACCCTGAGCCTGGCCTTTCCTGTCTGAATTCCTGTCAAGATTCTAGTCTTCTGAGCTTTTCCAAGAACTACCCATTAGGTTTCGCTTATAACATTCTAAGGCCTCTATAGCCCATATAGCCAAATTTTTCAAGATTTCTCCTGCAACCCAATTCCAAAGGCTTCTAAACTTCATGTTAGGTATAGTTACAGCAATAACCCCATTCTTTGTGCCAGTTTCCCATTGCTGAGACACAATACCCCACATTCACAATTTAAAGGAAAGACTTAATTAGGCTCATGGTTCCAAGGAATTCAGTCCATGATCAACTGGCTCAAGGCAGAGACATCATGGTGGAAGGGCATGGCACAACAAAAATACTGGGTCCCGGTGACCAAGAAGCAAAGCAGAACGGTGCCTGAGAGGAAGGGGTGAGGTACTGGACTCAGTACCCGAGTTCATGCCTTCATAACTAAGCAAGACACACCTAGAGCTGGTCTAATCCCCTCCGTGGACCCCAAGCCAATTGAGTTGGTAGAATTAAGATTAACCACCACATTCTTCTACCTGGGAGTGAAATTGCTGGGCCATAGCATATAAGAATATGTAAATTTGCATAAGAATGAATTACAAAGTTGTTTTCTGCTTTGCTGTATGTAAAACTTTCTATTGAGTTACAGGTTCCTGGTTTTGTCAGACCTCCAGTGTTTTCCTTGTCAGTAAGGATAACATGTTACTTCACTATTTTAAGTTGAATCTCCTTAATTTTGAGTTTCTTTCAATAGACTTCTTATATGTTTCTTATTACATGGTACACAGCAGATTCATGAACATTCAGGTTGCAAACTTTCACACAGAATGAACCTCAAGTTATGGGTCTATCTTACCATTTTAAGGTAATTATAAAAGTAAAAATTATTTACTTACAGTTGTACTATACTGTATAACCATTTTAGGGTAACTATAAAGATGAAAATAGCCTATTGACAATATTTTTGGGAGGGCTTGGGCTTTTTATGGTTTGCATTGTATATTTGTGTCTAAGGTGTTTGAGACTCACTTTCTCAGGCTGATGAATAAATCTGAATTATGAATGTTCTCTCAGAATAGAGCTTGTTTGTAAGTTGGGGTTTTACTATTTAAGATACCTGCTCATATCATTTGTCTACTCTTCTGCTGGATTTTGGCTTTCTAATTTTATTGATTTGTAAAAGTTGCTTATATAACTTCTAAAACTACACTGTCAATGATATTATATGTTAGCATCTTTTCTAAATCTGAGATTTATCTTTTCTCTATATTCATGTAATTTTTATGAAAAAATATTCTAAACTATTAATTTTAATTAATATTGTCTATATCTGGAGCTTAAGAAAGTATTTCTGATAATAATTTTAAAATTCTGTTGTTCACACTTAAAGTTTTAATCCATCAGAGACAACTTAAAAATATAGTATAATATAGTTTAGAGAACCACAGTAATTCCATTTTTTCCACATTCTTACTACATTTATCAAATAAATTTTCTCCATTCATATGCAACAGTAATGTCTCTATTTCTTAGGGCTGCTGTCTTAGTTGTGTTCTTGTTGCTTAAACAAAATCCCTCACACCCACAAATGAAAGAATGAAAGGTTTATTTTAGTTTTCAGTTTGTCAGCTTGGTCCAAGACAAGAAGTGAGGCAGATGCAGTAGCAGAGGAGAAACAACCCAAGGCAGGGCAGGCAGAAAGCAGCAAGGCAGAAGCAACATCAGTGAAATTTGCTTTCCATCTTTTTCTTTATGCTCCATCCAGGATAGAACTCTAATGAGTGGTGCCACTGACCTCCAGTGTGAGGCTTCCACTATCCACACTCAGAATTATGCTAACCCAATTCAGCTATCACACACTTTTAATTTTCATGCCATAGACCCTAATTCAGCACCACACACCTGTCATCCAGCTACCTCCCAAAAGCTCCTTCCCCTGTGAGTTCACGAGACTTTGGGGAAACATCTAGATACAAGCCAAAAAAGTTACTGCAACAAATTACTCAAACTAAGCAGTTGAAAATAACACCAATGTGTTCTCTGACACTTTTGGAGGCTAGAAGTCTAAAATCATAGTTAGCAAAAATACTTCCTTCTGGGGGCTCTGAAAGAAAATTTGTCCCTTATCTCTTGCTGTCTTCTAGAGGCTGCTTAATTCCTTTTTCTGTTTTGGATAGCAAAAACAAAATACTGAACAGTGGGGCTCTTAGAAATAGCACACATGGGCTGGTGATTTAGCTCACTGGTTGCGGCACCTGTCTTGCAAGCTCAAGGACCTGGGTTCGATCCCCGGAAATCACATACAATACTGGATGTGGAGACTCACACTTAGCAACAATCAGTACCACATACCACAGTGCCAAGAGTGGTGGCTCACACCTATCATCCCAGCACTTGGGAGGCAAAGGCAGGAGGATTGTTATGATGTGAGTTTGAGGCTGAGCTCAGGGTCAGCCTGAACTACAAAGTGAGACCCTGTCTCAAAAAACCTAAAAAAAAGAAAGAAAAGAAGAAATAGCACACATTAGTTTCTCACAGTACAGGAAGAAGCTAAGATAAGGGCACTGGCCTATTTGCTATCTGGTAAAAGCATATGTATGGTTTCTAGATGGTACCTTCTGGCTGTGTCCTCACATAATGGAAGGGGCAAACAGCTCTCTGGAGCCTTTTTAATAAGAGCACTCATCACATTCCCAAGGGATTCACACTCACAAGCTAATCAGCTCCCAAAAGGCCTTGCAGCTCGATGTCATTATATTAGAGGTTAAAATTTTCACCCATGAATTGGGACAGAGGAACACAAACATTTGGACATAGCTCCTGTAATCTTTAGCACTCTCTGCCTTGTAAATACATCTCTCTAATTTCTGTAGACATACCATTCTAATTTCAGGGCCTTCTTACATCTTTATTATCTTTTACTTTTAAACAGGGTTTTGGCAAAGCACTCAGTTGCCTCGGTTGGACTTAAACTTGCAATCTTCATTCTTCAAGCATCCAAGAATGAAGGAATTACAGCCCTGTGTGACAATGCATGGCTGATGTTGACCTCTTAATAATATATTTTGTCAGGTTTAATCTTGGGTTTTAAAAATATTATTTACTTATTATTATAAATGATGAAACATAGAATATAATCTGGATGCTTCAGTAAAGAGGAGCAACAGGAGTTCCCAAAATAGAAAAGAAAAAAAAAAGAATAGAAGAAATTTATCAAAGTATAAAGTTTCTAAAAGCTGAAGAAATAATCTTTGAATTGCCAAGAGCCCTCTCCGTGCTGAGCAAGATGAATGACAAGTAAAATCTCACCGAGATCCTTCCCTGTGAAATTTCAGAACTCCGAGGGGAAAGAGATCTGAAAAGCTGAGTAAGACAGCTTGCTGCAAAATGTGTCATCCTGGAGAGCAGCTTCTACATATAACTCTGAGTGCTGCGTTGAGTTTTTCTTTGTACAAACATCATCTTTTGTACCCTCAGAAGCTCTGAAGAGTACTCATGTAGGTCTTGCATATCTCCTGCTAAGTTTATTCCTGCCTATAATTTTGCTGCTATCTGGAGTTATTTTTTGTCATGTTTTCTGTTCCACCTCTATAGGAGAGCTACTGATTCTTATTTTCAGTTATCCACTGACTGTCTGCTTACTAAAGACATTTTGAATGATTTGTTAGTTGAATCTGTAGTTTTCCTATTAAATAATTACATAATCTGAAAGCAATAACTTTGTCTTTCTTAGCTTACCTGGTTTCTTTTTCCTTTCTTATTACTCTGGCTGAAACATTAAAAAAATTAATTCAGACCTAAGATAGTACATATCTTTATCATTATCATCTTTTTGCCTATGATATCACACTGTTATAGAAAACAAGTAGTTTTGGTTTAATGCTCTTATCTTACAGAAGAAATAGATATTGAAGTTTGATGTGTCTTTTGCATTAATTGAGATTTTGTAATAGAACTTTTTAATTTTATGAATGTAATAAAAATATTTCAACTACTGAATCATATTTACATTTCTGGTACAAATCCTTTTTGATTAAGGTGTGCTGTGGTCTGAATCATGACCCTTCAAATTTCTTAACTCCAATATGAGGTGTTTGAAAATGTAGCCTCTGGAAATAATTAGGCCAAGATGAGGTTAGTTGGTTAGGATCTTCTGATGGGGTTAGTGTTCTCAGTGGTCTTCAGTAAACCTAGGCTGATCCCATCCCTAATTACCATGACATTTACTATACTAATTTGACACCTTCCACTGACCTCCACTCCCACCAGTGGGCCTTAGATACCATACCAGTTCCTCCAAGACCCATAAAAAGTTAAAAACAAATAACCTCCACTACTTCATAGAGGAGCCAAACCAAGATGCTCATTGTCAGAAATCAATCTCAGAACAACCCTTCATTGCCAAACCTCATTTAAAACTGTCAGCACCAAGCCTGCTTGGGGCTGTGGACTCTTCTCACTGCCCAGTGGAGGGCATTTTTAATTTGTATTAACTCTTTTGTGTGTTCATGCAATTCTTTGTTTAGAACATGGAAGAGCTGGACAGGCTATAGTGACAAGACTTTGGACTCATCTGGAGCTACACATGTCACCCACTCTTTCTAGTCTCCAGGTGGCCAGAAACTTGGGATCTTGGGACTCCATAAACTCTTCAGTCAATTACTTATAATAAAACTCTTAAAATAAATTAATAGCCATCTGATTACTTGTTTTGTGTCTCTGGAAATCCCTGACCCATACAAGATATGTTGACTTTTTAATAATTTCATGAATCTATCTGGCCAGTTGTGTGCACATTATTTACTATGGATGCCATCTAGTTTTGGGAGATACGTGTACCACCTTTAGGATCGGGTCGTTTGGCTCTGGTCTCAATCTTGTCAAGCTAACTGTAAGCTTCACCATTTTTTCTCTGTTTAAAGAAGTTAAATAGTAAAGAAAGAATATGTATTGCTTTCAAATGTACTGAAATCTTTAAAAATCGGGCTGGGGAGTTAGCTCAGTGGTTCCAGCGCCTGTCTCGCAAGCGCAAGGACCCGGGTTCAATTCCCCGGTAACCACATAACAATACTGGGTGTGGACACCCACACCCAGCAGCAACCAGTACCACACACCGCAGTGCCGGGCGTGGTGGCTCACGCCTGTAATCCCAGCACTCGGGAGGCAGAGGCAGGAGGATTGTGATGTGAGTTTGAGGCTGAGCTCAGGGCCAGCCTGAACCACAAAGCGAGACCCTGTCTCCAAAAACCTAAAAAAAAAAAAAAAAAATCATCTGTACCTAAGATGATTATTATAAATAGTTCTGTGATGGCTCTTTAAATTGTTATGATTTCTGCCATAGTTATTTTTCTGCTCAGATTCTGTACTTTTTCAGTCAAGTTTGGTAACTTTCCCAGGGAATTATCCATTTTATCTGGAATGTCTATCAAGAATAAATTCACATAATGTTTTCTTTAAACATCTTTGACCTAATTTATTTACATGATGATATCCTCTAACATTGTATATTTGTATGTGCTCTTCTCTCTGTGACACTTGTCACAGCTTATGTATCTTGTTAAGTTTATATAACTGATCAAATTTGTATAAACTAACATTTTGAGTGAAACTAATTTTTGCCTTTCTAAGAATTCTTTCTTCATGGTTGCATTTTAATTGCATTAATTTCTGCCTTCATTTTCCTCTATATTCTGTCCAATTAACTTTTCAGCCAATTTTCTAATAAATACTAACATTATTCTCAGGCTTTTCCATGTTCTTCAGTACTTCTAGTTATATTTTGGCTTACATTTTCAACTTGGCTACATTATACAGGCTTTTGTTTTGTAACATTCTCATGGTTGCTAATTTCCAAATATATGATGTTATCAAGATTTATAGTATAAAGTTATAAGAATGGAAGGTATTGCCTAATATTAGAGCATAAAATGAAAAAATAAGAGGCTATCCCTCTTAGAAGAAAATGTAAGGAATTCTAATCTTAAAATTCTAGTAAAGAAGGGTAAATTATGATGAAGAACTGATCAAAAAAGTAAAAGAAAACTTTAAAAATATACTGAGATTTCATCTCACTCCATATAGAATGGCTGCCATTTCAGATTCAGCCAACAGCAAATGTTGGTGAGGCTTTGGAGAAGAGGGAACCCTTCTCCACTGTTGGTGGGACTGTAGACTCATACAACCCCTGTGGAGATCAGTTTGGAGATTCCTCAAAAAGCTAGGATTGGAGGTTCCATTTGACCTGGCCATTGTCCTGCTAAGTATATACACAAAAGAATTAAAAGACTCATATCACAGTGACGTATGTGCACCCATGTTTATAGCAGCCCAATTTGTGATTGCTGCATCTTGGAAACAACCCAAGTGTCCATCAACTGGAGACTGGATAAAAAAGCTGTGGTTCTTCTACAGAATGGAGTATTACTCTGCCATAAAAAATGATAAGTTTGAATCATTTCTACTTAAATGGACACACCTTGAGGCTATCCTCATAAGTGAAATAAATAGGGCACAGATAGGTACATATCGCATCTTTTCCCTGATATGAGAAAATAAAGATGTAAATGAGTCCTAGCATTGTATGTTATATATTGTGAAATAGAACTTGCTCAAAATAAAATAGGGTGAAGGGGGAAAAATGATGAGATTGTAACAAAAAAGTAACAAACCAAATTTTATGTATATGGGGGGGCGGTAGGGTGGGTAGGGCTATGGGAAAAAATAAGAATTAAATTGTGTCTTATACTGGTACAAATCCCCATTATGGAGTGCAACCATGATGCATATATGTAATATGCCAATAAAGATTAAAAAATTAAAAAATATATATACATAAGGAAGAAGCTTGAGTTAGATAGTTATTTATTTTCTCAATCTTGTTTCTTACTTCTTGCTTAAAAAGCTCAATTTGGCTTATGTTTTCCATGTTCCCAGTTCCAAATGAGAGACTCACTTTCTCAGTCTCTCTTTCATAAGGGAATAGCTTCCTGATATAGTCCTGACCATTGACAATAGATTTCTGGTTTGGGGTAAGCTTTTACATTCTGGAATTTGGTTTTTTTGTTTGTTGCTTGGTTTTTTGAGGCAAGGTCTCCCTGTGTAGTTCAGGCTGATCTTAAACTCGGGAGGTAACCCAGGCTGGCCTTGAAGTCTCAATGATTCTCTTGCTGCGGCTTCTCACAGGTGTGCACCACCACATAAGGGTTGTATTTTGGATCTTTCAAAGGCTGAAGGATGCTTCAGATGCAGCTGGTGTTGCTTTGTTCTCTTCCCTTTCTTTCTGCCTTGAAGATACACTAATCATCTTCATATTATGAGGAAATATGCATAAAGACAAAAATTAACTCACTAAAGTAGGAAAGTTTACACATATCAGTGATGAGATTATTTAACAGCACATTTAATGCCAGTAGCCACCCCTTCTAGAATTTTTTCAGGTGATAATTAAAATTATCTCTCTTTTAGCCACTATATTAAGATTTTCTGTATCTATAAGGGCACACATTTCTAGATGATAAACTATCTGTTTTAAGTATATACTTAAAATTATTTCTGTCTGTACATATGATTATATTTGATATTTGCAAAGGAAAAAATAAAAGCTCTGTAACTCTGAAATACCTGTTTTTTTCTATGTCCTTCCTAATTCATAATAATGAGTAAGTGAATAGCAGAAAAACAAAGCAAGAACCACACTCTGCTTTCATCTGGTTTCCACTGAAAACAAAAAGGAAAACTAGTTTTTGGTTTTGCTACCAAATTCATTATATTTAAAACTTAGATCCTTTTTTACAATCAACTGTATATTGTCCATGGTGGTTGAGCCTATGGAACAGTTTTCTATATTTTCTGGCAAAAAGAATAAAAGAGGAGACTGTATTTAAGAAAAGAACAGTGAGCTGTCCTTGTCTACAGATGGTAGAAACTGCATGTGTCTGGCTGTAGGCAGAAGGTCCTGGCAGAAGCACAGGGCCTGGTAGATTCCTATGATCTTCCGACCAGATATGTTAGAACAAAGATATTTAAAGTCAAAGACTTTTACAACTCACATTCTTCTCCCAAAATTACTCTCTGTGCTGCCCCTAAGATTTCCCCCAGAACTCTGTAGTTGGGCTCATTACTCCTCAAGTCAAAGACCCTTCACTTTACCCACAAACTTCTATTAGATTCTGGCCATTTCTCAGGCATATGCTGCTGATGAGGGTACAGTACCAATTAAGACATGAATAATACTGTAATTTAAAACATCCAAGCTAGAAAAAATAATCAAATGAAAATAAACAGTAAAGTTAAATAGAGCACAAATCCTGTTCCTATGGACCTTCCCAGGGAAAACTACAAAAGATATGAATAATTTATTGTTTAGTGAGATAAATGATAAGCTAGAACTATGTATTCACTAGAGTAGTGGCTGTCAAAATTTGTCTCTCATTAAAACCATCTAGAAAGTTTCCTAAAGTCCACATACACAAGCCCCACCACTGAGGAACTCCAGAGCTGAGATTCAAAGTTTAACATTTATTTAACTCTCAGCTGATTCCAATGTGCATCTAAGGTTAAGGATCAGTGCCAGTGGCAACCCCTGCAAAATCTCAGGAGTTATTTTATCAACATAATTACTTAATAAATAATAAATCTGTGTTTAATGCAAGAAGCCATGAATATGGAAAATTATTTATGGTTGTTACCATTGCCAACTATAAAACTAAAGACCACTGGTAAAGTTAATATGACTACTACTGTGTCTCGAATGTATTCCCAGAAAGTTCTGGTACTGGAAACTTGGTCATCAATGCAGAAATGAGATCTTCTGTGTCATGAGGACTCTGCCTTCATGAAAGCATTCGTCCAATCATGGGTTAATGGATTGTCATGGAATTGGGTTTATTAAACTGTCTTTGGCCTGTTAGCTCTTTCTCACCATGTAATACCCTCTGCTATGTTAATCGTGCAAAAAGAAGACCCTCTCCAGATTCCAAGACAAATGTTTGTGTCACACTATGGACTTTCTAGCCTCCAGAGTAATGATCATGTAAATATATGTGTGTGTGTGTGTGTGTGTGTGTGTGTGTGTGTGTGTGTGTGTGTGTTACCTTATCTCTGGTATTTTGTTAAAGCAATAGAAAATGAATTGAAACAACCAATTATCTAAGTATCAGATACAAGGATTGGGGAAATGGGAGCCTTTACATACTGCTGGAAGGGGTGTAAAATAGTACAGTAGATTTGGAAAGCAGTCTCTCAGCTCCTCAAATGGCTAGACATAGACCTATCACATACCTCAGCAATTCTACTCTTAGGTGTAGGCCCAAAAGAATGAAAACATATGTTTATGTAAAAAATTGTACCTGAATGTTCACAGCAGCACTATGCATAAGAACCAAAATGTGGAAATTTCCAGTATTCCCCAAATGACAAGTGTTTTCTTTAAAAATATGATAGCAGGGCTGGGGACTTAGCTCAGTGATTCTGGCACCTGTCTTGCAAGCGCAAGGGCCTGGGTTCAATCCCAGGTAACCACATACAATACTGGGTGTGGAGACTCACGCCCAGCAACAACCAGTACCACATACCACAGTGCCGGGTGTGGTGGTTCACGCCTGTAATCCCAGCACTCGGGAGGCAGAGGCAGGAGGATTGCTGTGATGTGAGTTTGAGGCTGTGCTCAGGGCCAGCCTGAACCACAAAGCGAGACCCTGTCTTGAAAAACCTTTAAAAAAAAGGAAAAGAAAAATGATAGTCCTTGTATTATTATTATTGCTATTATTAATTATAGTCATAA
This sequence comes from Petromus typicus, assembly GCA_004026965.1. Lineage (NCBI taxonomy): Eukaryota > Metazoa > Chordata > Mammalia > Rodentia > Petromuridae > Petromus > Petromus typicus. The sequence continues at coordinate 9,880 of PVIR01034234.1, forward strand.
ATTCATTAATTTACCTAAATCCAACAAAATAACTCCAACAGACTTGAGCATTTGGACTAAAATGTTTTGCCAAAGCCAAATGGAAAATAGAGACTGAAAATTTATTTCCTTATGACACATGCTTCTCTATGACAGATTTAATTTAATTTGACTTTAGTTATTTTATATGACATTGGGGATGGGACAAGAGTTGAAAGGAAAAATTTCAAAGTTAAATAAATTGGAGAAATGCTTTTTACAGAATTTCTAACATTTTCAAATTAGGATCAAGAACTAATTGTTTTAGATTTGAGGGGCAGAGGACATTTAATGCTGAAATTGAGAAAGTCTTCAGCAAACTGGGACTGGTAACACTCTAACTCTGTGATACAGGGTCCACTAAAAAGGTGTTTAATACTTCAGCAGTTCACTATACTAATAACTGTCTAGAAATCAATGGCTACCACTTTAAGCACGTCTGGTAATTGTAAAGGCCAAATATAACTTGTAATAATTTCATGATATTTCAGTAAATTTAGTGTTTAAAAATTTATGTTCTTTTCTAAATGAATGCATTTTTGGCAGACTTTATATATGCTTTAGCTAAATATAGAAGTTATAATCAAACTAATAGACTTGAAGTATATTCTATCAGGATTGACAGAAGATAGCCTCAAAATGACATGGAAGGCCACATTCACATTAGAAATTCTATATGGTGGGAGTTTTACAAAGGACAATTTGATTTAAAAAGGCAGCCCCCAGCTCTTGCTCCTACCTCTTCACACCCTCACTCTTGCTCTGTACACCAAGTGTCCTACAGCCCAACCCATGTATCCAAGCTCCATTCACAACTCTCTGCCCTCCAAACAGCTGCCCCATTCACTAGCAGAGAAGTGTGCTATCTGGAGAAAGGACTTCTAAGATCAGCCATTCAAGTAGCAGAAGCAGGCTTGGGCCATCTAGGGAGTATATTGTATAGTCTTCATACTTGGACTATGGCCTGGAAGAGGAACTTGCTCTGTGTGGGCAGCAGTTCTTAGATGTAAGCTAAGACAGTGCCCAGGGGATTAGGTGTCTACTCTATTCTTAGTGAGATAGTACATATTGCAGTCTTCTCTAGGAGATACATAATCACTGCCCGTGTCAGTGGAGGCAATAGTGGAAAGCAGTAATGAGGTGACCTTTTCCCTTGCTTGCCAGTGTTACCAGCAAAGCCCCAGTGAAGGCCTAAATTCCCACCCTTCCCAGAACTAATATGGAACTCCATTTTTCCAGGTGTGAATAGAGGCCTGGTAGAGAATTTGTACTGACACTGCAAACTAACTGAAGCATGGTGATGTCTCCTTTTATAGTCTTCTCTCTTCATATGTTGAAGAGAGGCTTGGTCCCAGCTGATCACTCTAGTGGGAGCTGTTAGAAACTTTAGGAGGTGGGGAGAAATTGGAGGAGGTAGGCTACTGAGGTCATGCTTTTCAAGGCTGAACTAAGAGTCTGGCTATTATGGTTTTTATCCAGATGCATTCCAAAGCCTCATACACTCAGAAGTGGAGAAATTACTGAATTAATAGAAGTATGATACCATTGATGAGTCTAAAGCACAATATGATATTGGGAGGTAAAGCCTCATTAGGATCACTAGGGATGCTCCCTGGAAGGATTTTGATGCCTCTCCTTTCTCTGAATCCTCTCAGCTTCCCATGGCCACATCATGAACTGTGTCTCCTCCACCATGCCCCTCTGTGGTGCTCCTCTGCCATTCATTCAGCCTTGCCTTGGAGTCAGCCAACTATGGACTGAAATATCTGCAAACCATGAGCAGAGAAAAGGTAAACGTTTCTCATTATAGTTTTTGTTGTCAGGTATTACATTCCAGAAACAAGACAGTAACTAGGACAGTAGTCTCACCCCACTCCTCTGGTCTCCATTCTCTTCCTTCGCCTCCTCTGCTCTTCTTTCCTCTCCTCTTTCTCCTCTCTTGTCTTCCTCTCTCCCCTATGTACACGTTTAATGATTTTACTTGAAAATTCAAGTAAATTTGAATTACTAAGTTCTACCAACCTCTTCCAGAAAATTCAATTCATTTTGCAAAGCCAGTGTTATTTTAATTCCAAAACCAGACAAAAAATACAAAGATTATAGACCAATATCCCGTACTGATATAGATATAGAAATTCTTAACATAGTTTACTAAAAAGAAATACAAATATATTTTATAAAATGTATACCTTGACTGAGTTTATTCCAGGGATTGATTGGTTCATTATTTTAAAATCAGTCATTACAATCTATGATATTAACAAATGAAAGAAAAAAATCACATGATCATATCAGTTGATGCAGAAAAAACATTAGTAAAAGGTAAACTGGTTTTAATAAAATACTCTTAAAAACTAGTTATAGGAAAACTTCCTCAATTTGTAAAGAGAATCCACAAAAACAACTTATAGTAAACATCATAATTAATAATGAATGACAGAATATTTTCCCCAAAATTAAGAATAAGAAGTGAGAATGTCTGCTCTTGCCACTGCTACTGAACCAGGTGGCATGTCCAGAGCAATAAAGACAAGAACAAATAAAACAGCTCATCTCCAGATGACAGCATTGTCTCCATGGAAAGAAAACCCTAGCCTTGATAAGTGTTAATTCAGGAAAATTGCAGGATATAAAACACAGAAAATTAAATTTCTATATACTAACAACATGTGGGAACAAAATTTAAATTATAATACTATTTAAATCTTTCATAATAAAAGAAAATACCTAAATGCAAATCAGTATAGTATATATAACTTGTATACTGATAGAAAAAAGTGAAAGATAGAAATAGACGAAAAGATAGATTCTGTTTATGGATTGAAAAAATTTTATATGGTAAACATTGATCTTCTCCAGTGGCTCTACAGTTTCAATGCAAATTTCCATCAAAATTCTAGCAATCTTTTATAGATAAGATAGGCTTATTCTAAACTTTACATGAGAAAGCAAAGGAACCCAAAAAGTTACAATACTTAAGAAAGAATAAAATAGAAGCAACTACTCTATCCAGTTCAAATATTTATTATAGGTAATAAAGACTGATACTGGTGGAGAAATTGATATGTATACAGATGAGATCTTCTAAATTTACTTACAATAACCAATATTGAAGATCTCCAGAAGAATCTGAGGCCAAAACTTCAATGAATTTCTCTATACCATGTATATAGTACTATTTTAAATTCCTCTCAAAATTTTGTGCATTTCTCCTTCATAAAAACCTTCTTCAGTTACCTTGAAAATTTTTATTTCTTCTTCCCTCAATGCAACCATCAGCACTCAAAGGCAGTGGTCTCAGACCAGCATCAACATCACAAAGGAACTTAGGGTTTTTTGCTTTTACTTTGCCCTATTAATTTACTTATTTTTTTGTGGTATTGGAAATCAGAGCTATGGTCTTTCCACTGAATTATGTCCACACTTCTTTTTAATTTTGTTAATTTGAGACAGGTTCTTGCTGAGTTGCTCAGTTGCCGAGGCTGGACTCAGATCCTCCTAACCTGAGCCTTCCAGAGCACTAGGACTCTAGGCATGCACCACGTATCCAACTGAAATCCTAATGCACACTTTGGAGCCCCCCAACCTCTGGATGGGGCCTAACAATTTGTGTTTCAGCATGTCCTGGGGATGATTCTGATATCCAGTCATGTTCCAGAAGCACTGTTCTAAAGCCTCTAAGTCTAGTCACTTCTTACATTGCACACAAAATATAACTTTAAAATATGTTGCTTACAAACATGAATTGTTTTTAACATGGTAATCCTGCCTTATCTGAGACTTAATTTTCCTCAGTTTTAGATTTCTGAAGAAAACCATGCTCTGAAAATATTAAGTGGAAAATTCCAGACAAATAATTTTAAGTTTCAAATTGCATGTTGTTCTGGGTAGCATGGTGAAATATGGGTCTTCCATTCTGACACTTTATTCTGAATTATTTTTTTGTTCCATGTATTCACATAGTATATGCTACCTGCCTGTTAGTTACCTAGTAACCTTTATGGTCATCAAATAGATTGTGATCACATTGCTGTACTTGAGCTCAAGTAATTTTTATTTTACTTAATGGCCAAAAACACAGGAATAGAGATGTTGGCAACTAAGATATGCCAAATAAAAGCCATAAAGTGCTTCCTTTAAGTGAAAATATGAAAGTTCATGACCTAATGAAGAAAATAATATTTGCCACTGTTGCTAGAAACTACAGTATAATAAGATATTTCAAGAGAGTATTAGTGGGTGGTTTCTTTTAGAAATTAATGGCTCATCAATTTGATGTATTCCAGGTCTTCTCTTCTTAGTCAAATAATTGAATAAGACAAACAAAAAATAGGCACAAGATTTATTTGAAAAGTGAAAGGTGAGGGAGAAATTGGCTCTGTAGAGCAAACTTTGGCCTAACAAGTGAGGAAAAGGAAAAGCAGCAATAAGAGTACACCCTGGATCTGAAAGACATAGGGGTGGGGAGCCTACTATGAAAAGTCGTGATAGCAGCTTCCCTGTGATGTCTGCGTCCTTATAGGCTTTCCACATCACGTGCAAGCCTGTCAGAATTTTAAATGATGGTCTTGAGTAACAGTATTATACAGTTCTTGGAATCCCATCAAGCCTTTCTTCCCAGCAAGCCCAAGCCAAGCCCTAACTTCCATCTCAAGACTGCATTCACATACCTTTTATTACAAAATATTGCTATAATCTATTGTATTATAATTTGTTGTTGATGATTTCTAACTGTATAAAGTTCATAAACTAAACCTTATAGATATACACTCATAAGAAAAAATGTAGTATTTATATGGCTCAGTACATCCACAGGGGTCTTCAAGCATGTTCCTTGTAGAGAATGGGGAAGCTACTATAGTGATTGTGCAAACAAATTCTGACATTGTGACACTATCTCAAGAAGAAACAAAGTAAAGCAAAGCAAAACAGGGTTGGCCTTGTAGCTCAGTGTTCGAGTGCTTGGTTAGCATTCGTGAAGCTAGAGTGCTGTCCTCGGCACAGGAAAACATAAAACTATAAAATAAAGTGTGCACGTATTACAAAGAAAAATCAACCAAAATACTAGTAAAATTTTTGCCACCAATTGATCCCCTCAGTGGAATTTTCTATTTCCAAGGGTTTTGTAATAAATAGGCATTATTTTTAAAGTGTATACGAAATAAACCACAAAATGGAAGGAAAAATGTGCAGTCAATGAAATACTAGCATTCAAGAACATACCAAAAACCCTCCTTGATAATTTTAATAGTCAGACCCTTCAGACGATTGTAACAATTTGTCTGGTTCTACCTTTCAGTCCCAGAGGAGCCTTGGACCCTTGGCTTTCTAACACATCTAACTGATCTTTATGCTCAGTAGCATGGTTTGACTGGGTCAGTGTAGATCAAGGACACGTGGTTTTACAAGAGCATCCAGACAGCTCACAACCCAGAGATCTTCAACCTGCATAGATACCCACTACCTCCCTGGAGCAACCCATGCAGATGAGGCTGCAGGTCACCCTAGCAAGTCACCTCTTCTAGACTGGGACTAACCAGTTCTCCAGGGTCTTGCTCACAGTCTAGCAACACCCTGCACCCCCAACCCAGATTTTTTTTTAACCAAAGCACACAATGTGGTATTGTGATTAGATATAAACTGAAAGTGTATTTTCTGCCCTTCAGTAATTACACTGCCTTATGGTAGCATTATTCAGTGTGAAGCCTTATTATGCTGCAGAATGAAATTCTGTATAATTTTCTTCTCCTCCAATGCACAAATGGAAATCATATTTTGGTCTGAGTTGGGAAGAAAGGCTCAGTTATCACTTGTGAGCGTGGTGTTATTTTCCCCAGAATTAAAAAATCCATCTGGGTGTCCGACCTCGCTCACCCGGCCGCCTCTCCATTCAGCCTTTTGTATGCAGATGAGCCTTATCAATTTCCACCGCCTCAAAAGCTCGCACCCAGCTTGGTGCCTCCCCCTGGTCCGTGCGGCTTTAATGGAAATGCATGAGGCTTTTTTTTTCTTTGATGTCTCGCAATATACGCATGTGGATAAAAACCTGTGCTTTTATTTAGGGGGAGGGGGAAGGGGCTTCAAATCAAAGTTAAAGTCTCTACCCTATCGCGCCTCGGTGGCGATTAGCGAAGGAGAGAAAGGAACAGCAAATCCAACACAGAAGCTGTGAAACTGGGGTTATTCAGATTATTGACTAACAAATAAAGGGGCATGGGATGTCACATTTGTATTCTAAGGGTTTTCATCCGCCACAGGCCTCATCAACAACTTAGTGGAGTGCTACTAAATCCCCTGTGTTAACACGCGGGGCTCTGGGGGCTCCGTGTGATTAATGCATTAATTGCAGCTCCCTCAGGCCTGGCGCTGGCTGTGTCAATAATTCACTTAAGGCCAGGTGGCCCTAGAGTTACTCTGCAGTCTATTGTAAACAACAGGCAAATAACACCACTCATCCAGTTGCCCCAATCCCATTGCTGTTTCCCAGGCCATTAGCAACTTCCAATGAATGAATGATTCATCCTCCTGTGACAGAGCATCGCCCATCTGAAACCACTAGGAAAATATGAACAGATCAAAACAGCCCGGATGTAGAGAATGTTGCTCTTCCAGGTGAGGTCCATGCTGACCACAGCAAAATGAGGCGGAAGGTGGGAGGGGCTAAAATGGTGTAGGTAACGAGGCTGCTTATTGACGGGAGTACAAACTTCAAGAAGAAGAGAGGAGGGCCGGGGAGTTAGCTCAGTGGTTCCGGCGCCTGTCTTGCAAGCGCAAGGACCCGGATTCGATCCCCAGTTAACCACATACAATACTGGCTGTGGAGACTCACGCCCAGCAGCAATTAGTACCACATACCACAGTGCCGGGCGTGGTGGCTCACGCCTGTAATCCCAGTACTTGGGAGGCAGAGGCAGGAGGATTGCTGTGATGGGAGTTTGAGGCTGAGCTCAGGGCCAACCTAAACCACAAAAGCGAGACCCTGTCTCAAAAAAAAAAAAAAAGAGGAGGGAAAACAGATTTTATTTGTCTTTAAGTATTTCACCCACTGCTTTCATTTGTGACAGATGAATTTGATTCTGTTGACAGAGATTTGGACTGATGATGCAAATCATAGGAACCTTATGTTAGCAGTCAAGTGTTAGGTAGATACTCCTCCCTAAACCTGAAAAGAAGAACCAGCCCTGTGAACTTGAAGCTACTGTGGGGACTCAGATTGCTCCTCTGAGAAACAGAGAGACACTATATGTCCTGTTAACTCAACAAGAGCACTATAAGGACTTTCAAGTAGCAGTAAGTATGTAATTGAGGGAGGGAGTACTAATCTAAATGAAGAATAAAGGCAGTTACTGATTGCTAAGGATAGTACAGTTGTCTCTCAGTATTTATATTTATGAATTCATATACATACATATTTGTAGAAAAG
>PVIR01034235.1:0-17321 GCA_004026965.1 Petromus typicus
GGAAGTCTAGTAAAACTAGATTAATATATTTTTGAACTTCAAACCCATCAGACAAATATTCTTTTGAATCTGTTCTTAAGAGTCATAGCTTTTCTCTTTTTCCAGCTAGGACTTTGCTGCGTTCTAATGTGGACTAAACACTCTGCCACACTGTTTCAGGTACTGAGAGCAAAGGAAAGAACTGGACAAAGTCTCCCAGGAAATTGACTTTAGTAAAGTGAGACAGATGGGGGAAGTGAGGGCTTCAGAAGAGGATAAGTTAAAGCTGGGTTCTGAATACAGATTTTTTCAGTTCTGCAAAGTTATTGTTTGATGCCCAGATTAATCTCACAATTGTTTTTCTAAAACTAACCTAGCTAAGCATGGTACACAGCTGTAATCCCAGCACTTGGGAGGCTGAGGCAGGAGAATAACTATAAATTCCAGGCCAATCTGGGTTATACAGTGAGTTCAAGGCCAATCTGGACTACATAGTAAGACCCTGTCTCTAAATAAATCAATCTGTCAATCCAACCAACCAATTTAAAGGACCAGAATAATTATTTGCCTTTGTCTACATTTTTAGTACACAGTATTGACCTTGTAGGGCTGCTGAAACAATCATATAGACTAGAACTCAATGATTATGTATGTTCAATCATGGATCTTCATGCCTAGCAAGTGCTCATTAAGTCATAAACTGAATCACTTCCTAGACCTTCTACACACTATAAATTACAGGATTGTTTAGGCTCCTTGTTATGAAATTGTTTGCCTCTCTTCCACTAGTAAAGACTAAAATAACAACTAACCTGGGACATTCTCATAATATTTTCTCAGACACATTTATAAATTTTAATTACCTTGCCTAATAAAGCACAAGAATGCTTAGAAAAGCATGATAGTTATTCAACTCTTTTTTCTCATTAGTTTTGAAAATCTAGAGTACTAGCAAGTTCTTAAAAATACCTTTACCACCATATTAGGATAGTCACCATAATAGTGTATACTCAATTTCTTTTACAAATAAATACACACTTAAAATATCTTAAATGCACTTTCCATGAGTAACTCTTATATTGTGTTCACATACACTGAAGAATAAGGAAGTATATTACTTGAGTGGAAAATGGAATATCTCTCATTCGTGCAGTATACACAGGTCAGACATTTTCACTTCATCAGAAGCACCTGATTAGCTATAGAAATTTACAATAAGGTGACATTTCAATGGAAAATACTGTAACTACAGCTATTTCTAGCAAGTAAACAAATTAAATTTTAAGCTTGAAGTACCTGAATTAAACATTTGTTCTAATATCTCTTAAATCTTAGTCAAACAGTCTGAGTCAACATTTAACTGAGTTAGATCAGATGTTTCTAAATTCAGGTTTCAAGAATCTTTAGCAGGTAAATAAAGTATGTATGAAATGTATTTAACAAATTTTGTGTAGGTTTGATGGGTTAAGTTTTTAAAAAGTGAATTATGTCTCCCATCCAAGTACTAACCAGGCTGGAGATCAGAGTTCAAGCACATTCAGGGTGGTATGGCCAGACTAAAGTGAATTATGTGAAGGACAACAGCTCCCCCAATGGAAAAGGCAAGAGCCTCTAGGATGGGTGAGGAACCCATGTCACGCATGTTTTTCTTTTAAGACAAAAGATGTTAATATATGAGATAGTATTCAGATTTAATCGCAGTGTAAGTTTTGGGTTGCAGTTTGAGCACTTTTCTTTAAAAGTTTTGCCATCACTGCTCTAGAGGAATGAAATTTCCCAGGGAGTTCTGTCCTGCCATGGTATTTCTCTGGGCCCAGCTAGGGTAGGATTGGAGCATTCCTTGCACTGGCTCCATTCCTGTTGCTTGAACTTGGATACATTGGGAACCATGGCTTCCTGCACAACAGCCCTGTCATTTACCTCAGGAGAGCAGAAATGCTGACTATGACTCCTGTCCCCTCTCCAAGGGTCTTCCCTGGTAGGGCTACTGGCTAAGTTCCCATGCCATTCACAGACTTTTGATCTCTACTCTCCCTAAGGGTGCTGTTGCAGAATTCAGTTCTTAAGGAGACCCATCTCCATAAGTTTGCACCACTGTACCAGTATTCCTGTGGTACTGGTTGTGCGAGGGATCCCCAACTTCCACTAATTTTTATCATGTTTTAGCTCTCTGCCTGTCCCTGCCTGTCCTGGGAGAGAATGGAAAATAAACACATTAGGAGAAAATTGGGGCCTTCCTAGGGGAGAGAAAGAAGGAAAGGAATAAATGAAACCAGTCTTTCTTGGCTTGAGTGCACAGACTTCAGAACAAGAGAGAAACAAAACTATGCCTAATGATATTACATCTTCGCTCCATTTGTTGCCTCCTGGCTGTCTTAGCCAAATCTGTTACTGGGTATTGTAGTAATCAGTCAAAGCTGTCACTGTTTTATTCAAAGAATGGGGCAGAACAGTCAATGAATGTGAAAGTTTAACATTTATTTACAGCAAAAGAAGGGGGAAAGGAAAGGCGAGAAAAATTCTCAGGAACAGACAGTGCTATGAAGGAAAAAGAAAAGTTATGCCCTGCATGCAGGACAGACCACTGCAAGAAAAAGAAGACAGCCGCAGACAAGTCACTAGCTGCCATCTTTTATGTCTTTCTGACATAAGATCCAGGTCATACAATTAAAAACCTGCCGGATCTAGTGCCAGAAGATTGGTATCAGGAGCAGGGCTCATCTTGGTTCTATACCAGAAGAACTGAAAACAGCATTTCCTGATTGGTTGGTATCATATGTACTGTTCAGGAACTGTTCTTCTGTGCCTGTGTCTCCATGGTTAACAAGTCTCTGCAATTGACAGCTCATGCCCAGTATTTCCAACCACTTTCCCATGACCCAATCTCCTGCCTCAATACCTTTGATAATCTTTTGTAATGTTGGTTTTCTGGTAACTCAGTTTAGTTACTTGTCAATTTTGAAGGAAAGTTTTGCAGGATAAATACAGCAGGTTGAAATTTCTTATCTTTTAGGGCTTGAAACATATCAGTCCATGCTCTCCTGGCCTTTAAGGTTTGTGGAGAGAAGTCTGCTGTAATTCTGATGGATTTACCTATATACGTGATTCGATACTATTTTCTAAGAATATTTTAAGATTTCATCCCTGTGACAATCTTTTGGTACTTTGAGTCTAATGTGATGGGTCTTTTGGTTGTGGTTCTTTGGGGTTCTACTGTATATGTCTCACTTATCTGTATATGTCTCACTTATCTGTATGTTTATTTCTTTTCCTATGTTTGGGAAGTTTTCTGCCAGTATTTCTGTGAACAGATTTTTTTTTTGAGACAAGATCTTGTTTTGTAATTCAGACTGGCCCTGAGCCCACTATATAGTCCAGGCAAGCCTCAAATTCACAGCAATACTCCTGCCTCTGCCTCCCAAGTGTTGGGATTACAGGCATGAACCACCATGCCCGGCATTGTTGTATGTGGTTACTGGGGATTGAACCCGTGTCTTTGCACTTGAAAGGCAGGTGCCAGAACCACTGATCTGAATCCCCAGTCCTCTTGTTGTTTTTAAGGTATCTTTTAGTAGTTGGTTTCTGAAGGCATCGTTGTGTTTGATGGTTTCATTTTTGTTTACTGGAGAGAAATCTTAATTTTTTTTTCAAGGGAGAAGGTTGATACAGGGTTTTACTATGTAGTTTAGGCTGACCTTGAACTTACTATGTATCTCAGGCTGTCCTCTAACTCAAGGAAATCCTCCTGCTTTAGCCTTTCCAAATGCTGGGATTACAGGCATGAGCCACTATACCCAGCATTGTGGTATGTGGTAACCTCAGGCCCTTGCGCTTGCAAGACAGGTGCCAGAACCACTGAGCTAAATCCCCAGTCCCTAGATTTTATTTTCTTATGGATCTGATCTGTTACTTTTTGGTTTCTTTTGGATATTCTTCACTAGTTACAATTTTTGAATGGCATTTTCAATGTAATTTCTTGGATGTTGCAAGTTCATTCTAGTTTTTAAAATGTCATTTCTGTTGATTTTTTAGAATGTTAGTGGCTGGCAGGACAGACATATATGTTCATTATTACCATGTTAGTCTCAGAATTTTCCCACTGTTGACCTGCATTCTAAGGATTAATTTAAGTGACTTTTGTTACAGATGTTTAGCATTGACAGCTAAAAGCAGAGGCTCCATTCAGGTTATTATTAATACTGCTTTGAGAAGCACTGACAGAAACAAACACTGTTAAGACTAGCCAGATTTCAAACTTTAAATATATCATGAATTAGTAAAATGTTATATAGTAATTATTATTTACTATTCTTAGAAGGTAATACTAATTATTTTCTCTAGGAACTCTACATATTAATTATGTATCATAAGATTACTCTAGAGGACTTTGGTTTTTGTTAGCATTTCCATTTTACTACAGTTTCATAGCTGAAGTCGGTGAAATCATTTAGCTTTTCAACTCTGATTCTTTGTTCTTTTGGGTTCTGGGTATTGAATCCGCAGCCTTGTACATGCTACCTTTCAGCTGTATCCTATCCTGTAGCCCAGTTTCTTAATCAGTGAAATAATATCGTTACACTTCATTCTTGGTACAGTGGACCCTTGACTTAAGAACTCAATTTATTCCTGAGGGCTGGTTGTAACTCAAGTTGGTCAGTTGCCTTCAGAGTCTCTCTCTTGTATAATTTCAGGCCACACTTCCTTCCAGGCAGATCGCAGTGTCCTTAGAGAGACGTTGACCCAGGATTTCTCAACCCACACAGGACAGGATGTTGTAAAGTTTCTTCTAGAACTCTTTAAGGATTAAATCTCTATGTGAGACCATCTGCAAGCATAAATAGCCATCATTTGGGTTATAATGCAAGTCTTTGGTCATAAGATAAACTAAAATTCCAGCTGTAACCCAAGCTGTTTGTATGTCAGGCTGGTTGTAACTTGAGGGTCCACTGGAATTTTAATTTTAGCCATAATATGTTTTAGAACCATAAAAATGCCTGCTGTAGATACCAGTGCTTTTAATATATTTGTTTTGTCTCTGGTCACATTTCTATTCTAGTACTTTCAAGACAAGTACAGAAGCTGTAAGTAAGAGTGCATTCTTTTGATGTGTATAATGTTGTTAGTTGGCAAAAGATTCTTCATGTTTAGTTTGTTCAGAAACATCCATGGACCTACTATGAGTGAAGATAATTAAAACAATCCTGAAGTTTTTCTGGTAAAGACCATTTTAAAAGATTGTGTAACCAGTTTCTGAATCATTATAAAGGAGTAAATCTCATAGTTAAGGAATTGACAGTTTTTGAGAAGCTATAGCATCTCATTTTATCTTCTCTGTAACTTTCTCTACAAATAGTTAATTCCATCAAATGGAAATATTTGTATAAAAGTTGAAAATTAAAATTATATCTGATTTCTCTAGAGAGAGATTTTGGTTTCCAGGGAATCAGACTGTTTATGTAAAAATGTTAATCAGCACACTATTGTATTTATATTAAATCATCTTATTCCACTTGAGAAATTGGTCTAAACAATGGGTATGTATACTGAATGTTGCCAAAAATGCTTTTAAGATGTATATACTGCTAGTGCTGTTCATATCATTCAAACTAGTAATGGTGATGACATTATATGGATTAATTTCTAATAACTATGTTTAGCCCTCTCCTCTTTGTAATTTAGATCAATTAGATGATTGAAGATGTTGAAGTGAGGGCAACTTTTCAGTTTGATTTAATTCTCCGGGAAGAAGACAACTTGTTAAATAGCATAATTGAAAGCTTTGACAGGAAGGTTGGTAGAAGGAGCTGAAGACAGATTATATATGGATTATCACTCTAACCTGTTTACAAAAGGAGAACTAAGGTATTGTTTTATGGAATAGAAATTAAAAAGACAGTTTTAATTTTTTATATTATACATATTATTAATTTCTTTAAATTTTATTTTGTAAGGCAAGGTTTTGGTGTTGTTCATTTTGGCCTTGAACTCACTATGTAGCCCAGGCTGGACTCAAACTCACAGCAGTCCTCCTGCCTCAGCCTCCCAGAGTGCTGAGATTATAGGCATGCGCCACCACATCCTGCTCTGTATTCTTAATTTTTATATGTGCATTCAATTTTGAAACCATAGTGTTAAAAATTGGTTTTCCTTTATATATTTTATTTTAAATTTGTTTGTATACATTTGCAGGACATGCAGTTTACAGTGATTTTGAGGAATATGTATGTGCTACAGCCTGTTTCTTTTTTTGTCCCTTTCCTTCTTGCCTCCTTCCCTCCTCTAATTCTTCTATTTTGACTTTCATTTTCATTGATATTATTAATCTTAGGTCATGTTATGGCATATAATGTTTACATTCCTTAGGATTAGTGGATCCTTTTGCACTCTACAACTGTGGACAGCATGGAGGATGAAAAGGTTACTGGGAGACTAGGCGTGGTTCAGTCACTAAGAGTTCCAGAGGGGCTGTTTCTTGGCTGAGAACACCCACCCATTAGGGTGACTGTGGGAAAATTTAAAAAGCTACCAAGATGAGAACTCTCTGGCTTTTTTTTTAGAATATCAGTGTAAGAGAAAAAAGTAGAAGAGAAAGCAGTGCTGGGCCAAGTGCTGTCTCAAAGCTAGGCAGCTTTTTTGGGGAGGGTGGGAGGAGAAAGGGTAAGGATATGGCCAGAGACAACATACTTTACTAATCTAAACTTGTTGTTTTAACTGTTTGATTCTCTCACGTCCTATGTGCGTGTGCCCCAGAGTTTAACCATTCATTCCTCATAGAGCTTGTGCAGTATTGTCCCAGAGTTTAATCATTTACTCCTGGCCAGGCCCCCCATAGGCTCTTGTATATAACATATCTTTATTCTACTTATTTACCTTTCCCCTCCTGCTCATTCCTCACTCTTGTTAACTTGGAACATTTCCTTATTGCAAAGATCCATACCCTTATCTCCTTTTATCCATCCTTTATTATTTTCTGTTTTTATATTACCTCACTGAATTAAGAGATACCATATAGTATTTAATCTTTGGTATACTTCACTCAACATTGTATTTTCTGGGTGCATCCATTTTCCTACAACTGTCTCAAATTTGTCATTCCTTATGGCTAAGTAGTATTCTGTTGTATGTGGAGACCACATTTTCTTTATCCAGTCATCTGTCAATAAATATACAGGCTGCTTCTAGGATTTAACTGTTACGCACTGTGCTACTAAAAACGTTGGCTTGTATGTTTTACTATAGTGTGATGTCTAAACTCTTTGAGGAAGATACATAGAAAGGGGGTAGCTGGGTCATATGGAATTTCTAATTTCAGTTCTTTCAGAAATCTCCATTCTGATTTCCATAATGGTTGGTACTAGTTAACATTCCTTCCAACAGTGGAAGAGGGTTTCTTCTTCACCACAGACACACCAGCATTTGTTATTGTTCGATTTCTTTCTTTCTTTCTTTCTTTTTTTTTTTTTTTTTTTTGAGACAGTGTCTCACTTTGTAGTTCAGGCTGGCCCTGAGCTCAGCCTCCAACTCACATCACAGCAATCCTCCTGCCTCTGCCTCCTGCATGCTGGGATTACATGCGTGAGCCACCACGCCTGGCACTGTGGTATGTGGTGCTGATTGCTGCTGGGTGTGAGTCTCCATGCCCTGTATTGTATGTGGTTACCAGGGAATCGAACCTAGGCCCTTGCGCTTGCAAGACAGGCGCTGGAACCACTGAGCTAAATCCCCGGCCCCTATAGTTTTTATCATTTAATAGAATGCTGGCTTTGGTTTGTCTTATATAGTTTTTATCATATTCTGGTATTCAGATATGGTGCTTCTGTACTTGTTTTTTTCAGCATTTTTATCATGAAGGTGTGTTCGATTTTGTCAGAAATCCTTTTCTATATCTATTGATATGATCATATGGTTTTTGACCCTACTTCTGTTTATGTGATGTATTACATTTATCTACTTACATATGTTGAACTATCATTGCATCTCTGGGTTGAAACCTACTTGATAATGATGATGTATTTGATGATGTGTTGCATTTTATTTGCTAATGTCTTCTTGAGTATTTTTGCATCTGTGTTCATTAAGGGCATTGGCCTGTTCTTTTCTTTTTTTTTTTTTTTGAGACTTGGTCAGGTCTTGGGATTTGGGTGATACTGACCTCCACGAATGAATTTGGGAGCATTTCCTTCCTTTCAATTTCTTTGAAAAGCTTAAGGAATACTAATGATATAATATCCTTAAAAGTTTTTATGTTTGTTTTTGTTTTTTAAAATTTTGTTCATAGAGAACCTTTATTTATTAATAAACTAGCATCTATTTATTGAACGTCTGTTCTTCCAGCTCTAGAAAGAACTAGACAGACAAAATCCCTGCTCTAGGGAGTTCCTTATTTATAATACTGTAGGTCAAGGACTGATTCTGAATCTCCATGAGCCTTGAATTCACCTTTCAAAGTGTGCATAGAAACTGATTTCCTTGGTAAACACAAACAAAATTTTTAATAATTGACATCATATTTTGAATACTTATAATGGATACTTTTAAGTCTGTATGTAGACAAGAAATATACTTTGCTTTCTAAGACCTATGTCAAGTATTTTGTTTTCCATTTCAGTTTTCTACCCTCCCCTCCCACGGTTCTGCTCGACCCGTTGGCATTTTTCCTGCAGTCTGTGACAGCTTTCTATTACTCTTTACTGTTGTCCTTGCCACTGATTCCCATTTGCTGGTCATCGGGGCTTTCCCATCTTCCCCTTCCTGGTTTCTTATCCACTTGGGTGACTAATGTTAGCACTTCCTCAAAATTTAGTTCTTCAATAAATATGACTAATCAGCATTCCTGATCATATTTTCTCAAGCTTTGTGGTGAGCTTCAGATCTTCACTAACAGTATTCTTTCAGAATGTTATTCAGAAATAATATCTTCATAATTTCTTAAGGGTTTTTGTCATAAGAATGTTGCATTAAGAAACTGATAAAGAGACACATAATTCTAAAGAAATGCATAACTCAGCAAAAAAAAATGCTTCTACTATATTATCAACTCCCACTATGACAAAGGCTGGATTTTGCAAGAATGCTATTGAAACTGTTTGGTATGGAGCATTAGTTTATGCACATAATGGTTAGATCAAGAATTTAAAATTTTTGATTCTTTGATTTGAATTATAATTTATATGACACATTAAATTTGAAAACATGGAAATGATAAAGTATCCATTGACATTTCTATTACATTTATCATAAAATGTATATTTAAGAATTAACTATATGTGAGTATATAAGATTTTATCTAGCAAACTGCCTTCTCTGATCTATAGTCTGTCCTTCTATACTTTTAACTCAGACAATTATGTAACACTTAGGAAATTTTAATTTTCCAAATGTACTCAAAAAATTATCAAAATTATCTTCAAAGTAAAAATACAGCTGCATAATCTACTCGTCACAAATGAACTCCCCACTTGCGAGGCAGCAGTCAACCACTGTATGACTTCCTGTGGTGGTAGTACTGTCCATTCATTCATAACCACTTCCTCTTTGAGTGAAGAGTATGAATAAGAAGAGAGAAGAGTTGCCTTTCATTGTTTCATTGACTTTCTTGTTTTCATTGTATGTTAAATGCCTGGTTTCAACTTTACAACCAAAATAAAAATAGCAGTTTTTATTCTGAAAGGTAATTGTATGTTTCTAGTGGCAGGTATTGGCAACTTCCAGATTTGCAGTTCTGAACCATGCTTTAGAAAAACACTTCGAACATCTGTTTAGGATTTATTCCTATTCCGTCTACAAAATAAAAGTCGTAAAATCATGCAAGTTACTTCTAAAACATTGGCAATAATTGCACTTGTTGCCAGGAAACCTTACATTCTTCAGCAGGCAACTTTAAGACTGCTGTGAAAGGTATACTATCAGGAACACCTGGGTCTGACATCAGCGTGGTCTTAAAATAAACCTTCGACATGGTAGAGTGGGCCTGGACAGACATGTCACCCTTACTTTGCTGATTTGCCTACTTCCTGGGCAAAGGGAAGTTCCTTAAAAGTTTTTGTAGAATTTAGTAGTGAATCTATCAGGTCCTTGGAATTTTTTAGTTGGTAGATTCTTTATTACTATGCCAGTGTCATTGCTTGTTACTATGTTGTTATGCATATCTATATCATCTTGGGTTCAGTTTGGCAATCTCAGTAGGGCTTTATTTGATATAGGATCTTGCTATGTCATTCAGGGTGGCTTTAACTCACTGTGTAGCCCAGGCTGGCCTCAAACTGTTAGCAGTGTTTCTGTCTCCTGACAGGAATTACAGGAATGCATAACAATGCTTGTCTAGTTTTGGTGTTTTATATTTGTCTAGGAATCTATCCATTTCTTTGAAATTTGCTAATTTATTGTAATATAATTTTTCAATGTGATTACTATTGATATAGGAGAAATGTAACTCTCAAAGTGCTAGATGTCAATATGCCAAGTTCATGTTCCCTGAAATCGAAGAATGAATTCCCAAGGACAAAGGAGGTTAAGAGTAGGAAGGTTTATTGGGAAATAAGAATAGCACCTGGGAGATAGAAGGTCACTGAAGTCATCGTTTTGAGAATGTTTTATAAGGCAAAATCAAGAGGTGGGTACAACACAGGTCAAACTATACTCATCCAATAATACTACAACTATATCTGTTTAGCTAACATTGACCCAGTTGGAAAGCAGGGCAATCAGCAAGAGGATACTGATGACATCTTTAATGATGTCTCACTTATGACTTCTAAAACTGGGAAGTTTGGGAGAAAGAATAGGTCTGGCTGGTGTTTTGGTTATGTCTGCGATGTGTTATGCATATCTGAATGTAATGGACTGGATGGTACCTGTTACAGTATAATCTCAAGGTTCCAGTCACCCCATTATGAAGTTTGTAAATCTGGCCATTGTGATTTTAAACTGGACACCATGTCTTTTTCAGATATCCCTGCAGCGACAATTGATTCTCTACCTTTCACTGACTTCCTTGATAGTATATTATTATTTCATGTTTTTCATTTCTAATTGCAGTGATGTGACTCTTTCTCTTGGTAAGTCTGGCTATGGGCTTCTCTATTTTATTTATTCTTTCATATAATCAGCTCTTCAATTTGTTAGTTCTTTATACTCTTTTTAAGTTTTAACTTCACTGATTTCCACTCTCATTTTTATAATCTCCTTTAATTTCATCTTGGGGCTGGTTTGCTTTTTTTTTCTCAATTATCTTAAGATTCCTCATAAGATTATTTATTTGGGCTTGCTATATTGATTGTGATGAATTTTCTTACAACTGCTTTTATCATGTTCCAGTGTTTCTGTGAGTTGTACAGCCATTGTCATTAAATTCCCGAAATTTTAAAATTTCTTTTTGATTTCTTCTCTGAAATCCTTTGGAATTCATTGGTTATTTAGGACTATGTTGTTAATTTTTCAGAGGCTTTTATGCATTCTGAAATTTCCCCTGTCATTGGTTTCTGTTTACATAGCATAGGCTTTGTGGATCTATTTTGGAAAAAGTATTAGAAGCAGCTAAGTTAGATAAAAATTAATATACAGACAGAAAGGGTCTGAGCTTTTACAGAATTTAGTGCATAAGATAAGAACCCATCAGAATTGTGGCTGAACAGGCATCTGACGGAGCCAAGACTTGGGGATTAAAGTCACAGTAGCCATATTCACATACTTTCCCAACAGATGAATGGAATTTTGAAATTGTACTATAATTGGTACCACTTTTTGGGGACTTCCCAGAACAACAGACTTATCTCAGTAGAAGTGGGCCATCCTCTCCTATCCATTACTACTTGAGAGTAAAACTAAAGACAAGACCAAGAGTATAGACTATTGAAGAAGGTTAATGATATCATGGATATACTTTTGCTATGTGTCCTGCTTTCCTATTGGATCAGTATAATCTAAATGGCTATAATGATAATCTTAATGGTTGATTATAGTTTGACTCGCTTTGTACCAAGCTCACAACTTTGCCCTGTAAAATGTTCTTGCTAAGATGACCTTCAGCAGCAACGCTTTCAGGACCTCTCCTGTCTTTCAGAAGTTATTCCTATTCCCTGTTCCTATGTCCCAATAAACCTTTCCTACACTTTTAATTTCCTTTGTCCTTTGGAATTCATTCTTTAGTTTCAGGGGATAAGAACTCAGCACATCTGATCACTTGAAGTTTGGGAGTTACTATTTTTCCTGTATCAAAAGTACCGTGGGGGGACTGAGGATTTAGCTCAGTGGTTCTAGTGCCTGCCTTGCAAGCATGAGGGCCTGGGTTTGACCGCTAGTAACCATATACCACAATGCTGGGCATGGTGACTCACGCCCAGCAGCAATCAGTACCACATACCACAGTGCCTTCTAGTTTGTTCACACCTGTAATCCCAAGCGTTCCGGAGGCAGAGGCAGGAGGATTGCTGTGAGTTCCAGGCTCACCTAGGCTATGTAGTGAGCTCAGGGCCAGTCTGAAGTACAAAGGAAGACCCTGTCTCAAACAAACAAACAAACAAACAATCTATACCATGTGCTGCTGAAAAGAATGTATACTGTATTGTAGAGAGGTGGAATACTCTTACATCCATATGTTCCAGGGCATGGTTCAGCTCTGATATTTGTTTGAATTTTTTGTTTAGTTTCTCTCTCTCTTTATGAAAGTAGGGTATTGAAATCCCTGCTATGATTCTGTTAGTATTGAATTTACCTTTCATGGTCAGTAGTTTTTTCAGAAGTTTTGTGTAGATATTCTCCTGCTTTTGGTGCCTGGCTGATATTATAATTACTATTCTTGCTTGTTTTTAAGACCCCAGTGCATAACATATTGTTTTCCATCCTTTAATTTTTAATCTGTGAGCATCCTTTTGGATTAGATGAGTTTCTTGAGTGCAGCAGACTGTTGATTTTGTTTTTCGACCGAGTCTAACAACCTGTATCTTTCATGATTAGAAGGTTGAGGCCATAAACATTTAGATTTCTGAGAAGTGTTGATTATTTACTGTCATTACTTCCTTGGTGAATCTTCTGTTTTTCTTGGCTTTTTTTGTTGTGGTTTATCAGGTGACCTTGAAGTTTTCATTTCTTCTGTGTTTTTTATTGTCAAGAATATGCTTAAGGGCCAGGGAGTTAGCTCAGTGGTTCCGGTGCCTGTCTTGCAAGCACAAGGACCCAGGTTCGATCCCCGGTAACCACATACCATACTGGGTGTGGAGACTCACGCCCAGCAGCAATCAGCACCACATACCACAGTGCCAGGCGTGGTGGCTCACGCCTGTAATCCCAGCACTCGGGAGGCAGAGGCAGGAGGATTGCTGTGATGTGAGTTTGAGGCTGAGCTCAGGGCCAGCCTGAACCACAAAAAGCGAGACCCTGTCTCAAAAAAACCTAAAAAAAAAAAAAAAAAAAAAAGAATATGCTTAAGTATCTTCTCTAGTGCTGGTTTAGCACTCCTATCTTTTGAGCTGGTGGTTTTCATGGAAACATCTTATTTCTCCATCTATTTTGAAGGATAGTTTTGCTGGATAAATTAATCTGGGTTGGAGGGTTTTTGCTCTTTGGGTTTGAAATAATTCAGTCCATGCTCTTTTGCCCTTTTGAGTTTGTGTTGAGAAGGCTGCTGTGATTCCTTTTTTTTTTTTTAAGTTTTTGAGACAGGGTTTCACTTTGTAGTTCAGGCTGGCCCAGAGCTCAGCCTCAAACTCACATCACAGCAATCCTCCTGCCTCTGCTTCCCAAGTGCTGGGATTACAGGCGTAAGCCACCACGCCCGGCACTGTGGTATGTGGTACTGGTTGCTGCTGGGCATGAGTCTCCACACCCAGTATTGTATGTGGTTGCCGGGGAATCGAACCCGGGCCCTTGTGCTTGCAAGACAGGCGCTGGAACCACTGAGCTAACTCCTCGGCCCCAAGGCTGCTGTGATTCTAATTGATTTACCTTTATATGTGACTTGTTTTTGTTTTTGTCTGCCTACTTTTAAAATTCTGAGGTTTTTGTTTTGTTCTGATTTGGTTTTTTTGGTGTCTATGTGATAATTCTATAAGGATATGCCTTGGTGAACTTCTTTTTGAATATTTGGTGTTCTGTAAGCACCACTTATAAGCTATCCACTGGGGACACATTATACATGTGATTCACATCTAGCTTCTTTGCCAGAGAATCTGAGTGCTCACACCCCATTAACTCCTCTGATCCTCCTGCAACACTAAAACTAACTCAGGCTCAGAATTTCTTTCTGCCAGATTATAGGTCTTACAGAATCTGGTCCAGTCTCAAATTTTGGGTTAGGAACTGTTGCTCTCCTTCTTCCTGGGCATGATGGTGGCAGTGGCAGGTTTACTGACACTCAGTTGTCCACTGAGTCGGGAATATTCCTATACTATCAAATCAGTAACCAGCTCATTGATTACAGTGGTATCTGTGAGGGCAGGTTGAGAAATAACAAACCATGAAACCCGCTTTATGCCTGTAATCCCAACACTAGGGAGGCATGAAACCCAATTTTAGATATCTCTTTAGCCTACAGAGGAAATCTACAGTCATAGTAGTCCAACTATTAACCCACAGGCATTATGAATTAAATGTAATAGTTATGTTTCCTCTAAAGATATTTAAAAAAAAAAAAAAAGGATTCAACAGCAATTTTATTGAATCAGTTGTCTAAATTCCAGAGGGTTGGGGATGGGGTCAGGGTGGAGGTGGGGGTTGGTTAAGTCTTCTGCTATGTAGTATGGGAGGGAAGAAATGGAAGTGTAGCAAAAGGTTCTAATGTTGCTAGATATGTTATATGTTTAGATGGAGATAACCGGAAAACTGGATACAGAAATGGTAGTCAGAAATGGGGATGAGACAAAATTCTGTGATTAATATGAATACTAGAGAAAAAATTAAAGAGAGATGAATGAAAACAGGGAAGAGGAAAAAAAAACAGGGAAGAGGAAAGAAAAATAAACTGTAAGAAACTGGAGAATTAAGGCATATGAAAAAATGTGGATAAAAGTAGAAGTAATAAAAAAGGACAAGGGAGAATTCCCTTACCCTCTATAAACTATATTGGAAGAAGGCAGGAGGAAGAGACACACAAACATTCAGAAAAGAAAAAGGGGAAGGGCCGGGGTGGGGTAGGATTTAGCCTGCCATGCGGGTTCATCCCTGGTAACCCCATACAACAAAGCCAGGCATGGTGACTCATGCCCACCAGCAATGAGAACCACATACCACAATGCTGGGTGTGGCAGCTCACACCTATAATCCCAGCACTTGGGAGGCAGAGGCAGGAGGATTACTGAGTTCGAGGCTGAGTTCAGGACCAGCCTGAATTACAAAGAGAGACCCTGTGTCAAGGAACTTTAAAAAAAAAAAAGAAAGAAAAAGAAAAAGGGGAAATAATGGAAAGAAATGCAAAAGATGAATAAGAGGAAAACAGCAAAAAAGAAAAAAAGTTTTCTATTGTTTTGGACATGTGGATTAAGGAACAGAGTTCAAGCCAAAACGTGTCTCTGCTCACACTAGAAATCTAAAGTCTACTCCCAGAGCACTGCTAAATGCAGATATCAGCACACACTGGGGAAAGGGTATCATTGTGGCCTCCCAGTACTTTGGAATTTAGATTGAGCCTGGCCTCCCACGGCAGAAGCTCACTCTGTGTTCACCAGCTCAGCCCCTCAGTGGGACTTCCCCCATCTGTTGTTCTCCAAGTGCTGGATATCTCCCATGGCTGTCCTTCCCTCACCTTCTCTGGGAACTTGACAGTGTGGAATGTGGCTTGGAGCCAAGGGGCTGCTCTGGTTCCGGGTTTGAACACTGAACCCTTCTCTACAATGGCGTCCCCGCCAGCTCTTGTTCTGCAGTTATGGTGGCAGGCACTGGACCAAGGGCATTTTACCAGCTGCTGAATATGGAAGGCCACTCAGGGACCAGTATCCCACATTTATTTACTTTGGAACTTCCAGTTGCTGCCAGTTCTCTAAGTACAGTTGTGGTTCTTCGAGAGTGGGAATTTTTAGTTTCACTTTATATCCCAGTTGGTGGCTGGCCAGCCACTCTCAGCTGTGTGCAGCAAGCACGGGTTCCCCTCTCTCCTTGGTGTGTTCTATTTCTCCTGAATCATTTAATCTTTTGTTCCCCTTTTATCAGTTACCTCGTAGTTCCTGGGTAACTTTTCACTTTGATTTCTCAACATGCTACTATTTTCCAGACTCTAGACACTTTGTCCTAGAGAAGTCCAGTTGTTGGTACTCACTGCACCACTAGTATTTCTCTCCTAACAATTTGGTCGTAATATTGATTTACACTGTTTCCATTTACACCGCCAGGTTTTCTGTCACATCTTCCTTATTCTTTTTTGAGACAAGATCTCACTTTGTAGTTCATGCTGGCCCTGAGCTCACTATGTAGCCCAGGCAAGCCTTGAACTCCCAGCAGTCCTCCTGCCTCTTCATTTTAAGCAGCAGGGATTACTGTGCTATACTGGCACTGTTTGTTATAATAGTTAAAATGCCTTGGATTTTGGGAATCTCTTCAAGGAGACGCGGAAATTATCATCCTTCTTTGACTATTTCCTTCCCTTTGCTTTTCCTATCCAGCCCTGGATTCATGCACTCTTTTTAGTAGGTAATGTGATTTAGGAAAACAACCACCCACCACAGGAAACTGGGTATCATGTATATTCATTCTACTGGAGAATTTTCTCTCTCTCTCTCTCTCTCTCTCTCTCTCTTTTTAAAGACAGAGTCTTGCTTTGTAGTTCAGGCTGACCCTGAGCTCACTGTGTAGTGCAGGCAAGCCTCAAACTGACAGCAATCCTCCTGCCTCTGCCTCCTGAGTGCTGCGATTACAGACATGAGCCACTATGCCTGGCATTGTGGTGTGTGGCATTAATTGCTGATGGGCATGAGCCACCATGCCCTGGCATTGTGGTTTGTGGTTACTGGGGATCGAACTCTGGACCTTGTACTTGCAAGGTACATGCTGGAACCACTGAGCTAAATCCGTGGCCCTACTGGAGAATTCTTGATTCTAGTGTTCTCAGAAGACAAGATATGAAATATGTGTCTACCTGTATTCATTCATATTTATATAGCCAGTCCAATTTGCTTTCTTTTTTAATGAAACTCCTTTTTTTCTGGCAACTTGACCAAGATTAAACAGAACTGCCTTTATTAGAGATTTTACACCAGCAGGATGAACCTGAAAATAAAAAACATCAGTGATTGTAACCAAACAGCAATGATGATAGGGACACTAAAAAGAAATCTATCTTACACCTTGTTCATTATCTAGTTTTTCTAATGTGGACCTCAAACATCCAGTTTTTTTTTTTTTTTTTTTTTTTTTTT
>PVIR01034236.1:0-17325 GCA_004026965.1 Petromus typicus
TCAGGTAATAACACTAGAGGTCTGTGGGTTAGCCCTGAGGACTGAGTGGGAAGTAAGATAATTCCAAAATGATTGTAATCTCATTCATTCATTCTTTTAAACAAGACAACAGGTGAGTATAAGTTTGAGGGGGAGAGGGCAGTTTATGTTCCTGTACTCAGGGAATACACAAATGTCATCTGGCTGTCAGACCTTCTCAGCACATAAAGTACCCTCAGAATGATATAAAGGCAGTATTTCTATTGTACAACCAAGGAGCCTTATAACCAAAAAAACAACAAAACTTGGAGTTTGGAGATTCTAGATTGTTTGTGAGTGGGTTTCACTGTAGACCGGAAACAGGGAGTTTACAGATTCAGGTGGTAGCAGAACCACAATCTCCCCAGGGTAGTCTCGGGAGCTGGAGTAGCCGGGAGGACCAGATGATTCCCTAGAGGTGTCTACTCCTCGGGGGAAAAGAGTGAGCTTTCAGAGAATCCTCATGTGGGTGGTTAGGATAGATCCTTAGATGTCATGTCATGGAGTCCTCCCAGCTAAGAGTTTCCTGGCACATACACATTGGAAAAGTGTTGCAACACGGATTTCTGTCTTAGTCTTATCCCTTTTATGCTCCTGCCTTAGATCTGCCTTCCCAATGGATCTTTCCAGTTGGACAATTTCTAAATATTTCTTCTTTGATGTGTTGTCAGTTGAGCTCAGGTCTCACCACCCCGCATACACTTTTCTTCCTCTGTCACCTCTTTCTTCTAATGTTGTTTCCTATCTCCATTCTCACTGCTTTTGCTCAGGGTGTGGTCATTCTGTTGGGCTAATTTCAGCGGTAGTGTTCATATGATCTTTCTACTCCATTCTTGTGTCTTTTGATTTATCTACCACGTGAACACCAATGAGATATTTCCAAGTATAAATCTGAGCAGTTTCTGCTTTCCACATATAAACACTTTAGTATTTGTTTTGTGCTTCCCCCCCCCCCCAGTACTGGGGAATAAACTCAGGGCCTTTGAATTGATCTATAGCATCTCTTCTTTTTAAAATTGTTTATTTTGAGGCAGGGTCTTGCTAAGACACAAAGTTGTTTAGGCTAGGCACAAACTTGTGATCCTCCTGCTTCAGCCTCCCAGCACGCTGGGATTACCAGCATGCATTACCATAACTGATGTTGTTCAGTGGTTCTTCAAGGCTTATAGTGCTATTTATCACTGTATTTATCCACTTATCCCTTGTGCTATTTATCCCCTTTATATCTTCACCTGCCTCTATTTTCAAGTGGCATTATATATGGAAACAAGCTGGCATTAGAATCTTAGGACATGAGGTCAAACTCTCCTTCTAATGCTGAGGGTCTGGGGCCAGGTCCTTAACCTGTGTATCACTTAGATACACATCAGGAGTGGTGTACTTGTGAATAGTACAGTGTGACACCCCGTGTAAATGCTTCAGACAGTATCAGCACTCATGGCAATGGCTCATCAAACAGATGCTTTTGGTGGTGCACGTCCCTGTAATCCCAGCACTCAGAAGGCGGAGGCAGGATTGCTGCAACTTCAAGGCCAGCCTGAAATGCGTAGAGAGACCCTGTCTCAAAACCAAACTTCCAAAAAGCAAAGCGAAAGACCCCAAATAGGAGCCAGTGTCATTGTTGTTATATAAGTATGTTTAATATTCTAATCATTGCTATAACTTCTCTAAAGAACTATGTCCTTGTATTCTTTTGCCTAGTCTAGAATCTCTATATAAAAGTGATCTTCACCCCTGATTTTATCTAGAAAATGTCTTCTCAGTCTTTAGGGCTCAGCTCCAGCACCTATTCTCAGTGAAACCTGCTTCGTCCATTCCTTCTTCTCGTGCCTTCCCAGGAGCGGTCAGGCGCATCTCCACACAGCCCCATATCGTAACCCTCCGTGTCAGTTGGTCTGTCACAGCCCCTCTGTTTCTTTCTGTGTCTGTCTCCCCCTGTATTTATTAGCTTTCTATTACTAGGACACAGTACCTGACAGATACAACTTAAAAGACGAAAGGTATATTTTGGCTCCTGGCTTCAGAGGTTTCCATCTGTTGTTGCTGGTTCCATCGCTGTGGGCCTGGGGGGAGGTAGCATGTGACGGCAGGAGACCTGGTAGAGCGAGGCTGCTTGCCTGAGGACAGCCAGGAAACAGTGACGGGAAGGCCCTCCCCATCCCCTTCTCTTTTCCCCTCCCCTTCTCCCTCTCTTCTCTTCCTCCTCATATTCTCTGTCTGTCTGTCTGTCTGTCTCTCTCTCTCTCTGTCTTTCTCTCACAGAGCTGGGAGTGGATTCCAGGCCTCTCACATGCTAGAGAGGGGCCCCTGCCACTGAGCATCACCCATGAGGAACATCGGATATTTTTCCCTGTTTCTCTTGAGTAACGGGTACAAAGATCCTCACCCACCTTCCTGCCCCACAAAGTTGTTACAAGGATTAAAGTAGGGCCGGGGGATTTAACTCAGTGGTTCATGCCTGCCTTACAAGTGACAACAATGCCAGGCGTGGAGACTTAGCCCACCAGCGATTGGAACCACATACAATAGTGTTGGGCCTGTTGGCTCACACCTGTATTCCCAGCGCTCTGGAGGCAGAGGCAGGAGGATTGCTGTGAGTTTAAGGCTGAGCTCTGGGCCAGCCTTAATTACAAAAAGCGGAACCTTGATTCAAAAAAAAGGTTGAATT
The DNA here is from genome assembly GCA_004026965.1 of Petromus typicus. Lineage (NCBI taxonomy): Eukaryota > Metazoa > Chordata > Mammalia > Rodentia > Petromuridae > Petromus > Petromus typicus. The sequence goes on from PVIR01034236.1 coordinate 2,687, forward strand.
CTTTTAGGGAAAGTTGCTACATAGAGTACTACTTTTTGGGGTGAAATGAAGTCTCAATACACAACTAATGAACATTTCACTTTTTTAAAAAATGAAGAGCTGGCCACGGTGGTGCACGCCTATAATCCAAGCCCTGGCTGAGGTATGAAGATCTCTGAGTTTGAGCCAGTCTAGACCACACAGGGAGACCCTGTAGGACTTGGGATAAAGAAAAGAAACCCAGGAAAGACACAAGAAAACCTCACCTAGCGTTTACCTTCGCTTCCCAGTTCTTGGCAGTTTGTACCATTTGCAGGTCTCAGGCATGACTCAGATTCTCCCTCGAGTTTGGGCATGAATCACACAGTATCTGAGTCAGGATTCCCAGGAGTCGGATTTCTGCTTTGGCCGCCCACTCTCCAGAATTTCATTTGGAGTGTTGTTTGGAGTGGATGGTGGGCCTGTAGCTCTGTCCTTCACTTCTTTTACCCTGTACTGCCCAGCAGGAAACAGGTACTTGGTGGATGGAACAGACTTATCTGTCTCTTTTTATGCTTGGTGTTGAGGATTGTAGCCAGGGCCTCCCACCATGCTACGTACGTGTCTGTCATTGAGCTACTGTCCTTAATTTTTATCTTTCTGCTGCTTTAACTAGATTAGTTTAGGAGACTTGTCAGTCAGCAGCATTCCATTCATTAGAAGTAGATCATTTTGAAAAAGGAAATCAATGGATGTCATATTTTCTTCTCACTTGTATTGAGAGTTACAGTTTTGGTGTTTTGTGTGGAATATTTGGTGTTTGAAACAAATTTGGGCTGCTAGCTAAAGTAAAAAGTAGTAGCTCACCGCCTGCTGGAGCCAGGCCAGCTCAGGTTTTTTGTAAGGTCCACTCTGTGTCCACAGAGGAGAAATGCTGTGTGTGAGCCCTTGACTTCCAGGTAGGGGCTGGGACCAGCTCCAGAGCTTCCGCGCCGAGCACCCGTTGTGGCCTTGTAGTTAGAGGACCTGTTCACACCTGTCACTCTGTATAGCTGTCGAAGGAGAGGACCACGATGCCTTCTCAGAGTCAGCTTCCCATTGTGTGTTTGGCTTTGACCTGCGGCAGTGAGGCTGTATATGTCAAGTGGGGCAGAGCCAACTGAGCATCTCTTAGTTTGGCTTTTTAGTTTGTGGGGCACCTGGATACCAAGTAAGAAGAGACTTAAAGGTAGAGTCAATTTGAAAGGCATTATATTAGGCTTAGACTATAAGGAAACAGTCTTAAGTAGTTTCTTAGAAGCCCTTACAGTAGTTATTTCTTTAAATCACTTTTTTTCATAAAATGTATACAGATGTATCCATTAGATACAATGTAGATCAACTTTTTTTTTTTTTTTTTAAGTTTTTTTCAGTTTTTTGAGACAAGGTCTCACTTTGCAGTTCAGGCTGGCCCTGAACTAACTATGTAGCCTAGGCTAGCCTTGAACTCACAGCAATCCTCCTGCCTCTGCCTCCTAAGTGCTGGGATTACAGGCGTGAACCACCACGTTCAACATTGTGGGATGTGGTACTGGGGATCGAATTCAGGACGCTGCGCTTACCAGGCAGATGCTGGAACCACTGAGTTATATCCTAGACCAATGTGGTCAACTTTTGACCTAAGGAGCCAAAACTTGTGTCAGATCTGCTGAACTTTAAAAAATTTATTAGTGATACTGGGGCTGAAACTTAGGGCCTTATGTATGCTAGACAAGTGCTTACCACTGAGCTACACCTCCAGCCCCAGTTGAACTGTTTGTTAGTATAAAGATTTCACCTGCTTTGTAAAGCAAGTCTGATTAGGTTTTTTTATCCCCCCTAAGTGATCTTGTGGTGAAAACTGCCATCCAAACCCAGAAGATGATGCATTTAATAATTCTCCTATTACTGAGTATGTCTTTGGAATGCCAATTTTATTATTGCCTACATAGCAGGTCTCAGATCAAACAAACAAACAAAAAAACCTTATTGTTTTGTTGAGACAGAGTCTCACTATGTAGTTCATTCTGGCCTTGAACTCACCGTGTAGTTCAGGCTAGACTTGAACTTGTGGCGATCCTCCTGCCTCAGACTTCTGAGTGCTGAGATTACAGATATGTGCTCCACACCCATGTTATTGCCTCTTTTTATGTTTGCATGAAAATAAATGTTGTCAGCCAAAATAGTTTCTTCAGAAAATAAAGCTTCAAATGGCTTTTGGCTGTTGTCAAAGTATAGGTAATGTTTACAACTAAAAACTGGAATCCCAGATGGATAACTAAGAAATAGAGCATCTGTAAAATTGAGTAGAAAGACTGTAAGGCAGGTTCTACTTCCTCACTCTGTGTTCTGTAATTTACTTAATTTCATTGAGTCTCATTTTCTTTTTCTGTAGAAAAGGGTTAATACCTATTATATATGGACTTCATGGTATGGGTTTGGGTAAAATGAAACACTGTCTTTGCCATACTTATAATAAGTTGTATCTTCTAGTCCTGGTAGAGTATCCCTTATTAGAAATGATTGGAACTAGAAGTATTTAAATTTCAGAGTTGTTTAGATTTTGGAATATTTGCATAAATTTTACTGGTTGAATATCCTTAACCTGAATATCTGAAATCTAGATTCCAAAAATTTTTGAGTGTCATATTAGAGTTTTTAGATTTTAGAGCATTTGAGAGTTTGAACTTTAGAGTTAGAGATGTAGTTATTTTTGAAATAGTCTGCTATTTTTGAAATCTGTTGCAGGTAGCTCCAAAATACAGTCCAACAAATTCTGAAATAATTTTGGACAAAAGATATCATCTTTTTAAATATGGAAGTTTTATCTAGGCTTGGTGGTAAATGTCTATAGTCTTACTGACCTTCCCAAGTCACTTGAGGCAGGAGCATTGCACGTGCGAGGTAAACCTGGCCAGGGAGTTAGCTCAGTGATTCGATCCCCGGTGACCACATACCATACTGGGCGGGAGACTCAGGCCCAGCTGCAACCAGTACCACATACCACAGTGCCGGGCGTGGTGGCTCACGCCTGTAACCCCAGCACTCGGGAGGCAGAGGCAGGAGGATTGCTGTGATGTGAGTTGGAGGCTGAGCTCAGGGCCAGCCTGAACCACAAAGCGAGACCCTGTCTCAAAAAACCTTAAAAAAAAAAAAAAAAAAAGGTTGGGGGTGTAGCTTAGCACTGTTTTGGTTCAATCCTTGGGACTGCCAAATGAATAAATACAAATAAATTTTCAAACCTGTGTTTAAATTTATTACAGTAAAATTCATTCTTTTTAGTATGTAATTCTTTGAGTTTGACAAACTTGTAATCATTTACTTACTAACAGATACATCGGGATACAGAACATTTCCATCACACTCATAATTTGTTCTGCTTTCTCTTGTGCTCTGCTCTTCCCTTGTTTCCTAGCAACCACTGATCTATTCCCTGTCCTTCTGGTTTTACCTTTCCCAGCATGTCACCTAAATGGAATTGCATATTGTGGTGGCAAAGCTAGGGATGCAAATTTTGTTTTTCATTTAAGACAAAAGATATTAATGTATGAGTTGTTTTTCTAAACTAAAACTTTAGTATTCAGGTTTAATTGCAAAGGTTGGTGCTTTATGAGTAAGTGGATTTTGGGTTGCAGTTTGAGCACTTATCTCTAAAAGATTCATCATCACCGGCCTATTATATAACCCTTTGCTTCTGGCTTCTTTCACTGAGCGTAATGAATTTTGAGATTTTTTCAAGTTGTTGCATGTATCAGTAATTCATTACTTTCATTCCTTAGTATTGCACTGTATGGAATGTACTGCAGTTTGTTTATCCCTTCACTAGTTGAAAAACATTTGAATTGTTCCCGAGTTTTGACAACTATGAGTGAGAAAAGCTGCTATCATCATTGCCACACTTTTATATAAATATACGTTCTGTGTAAACATGTTTTTGTTTCTCTCACATAAAATCCTAGGAGTGGAATTGCTAGGTCAAATGATAAATATGTGTTAGAACTGTTTTCCAAAGAGATGCACCATTTAATATCACCACCAGCAGTGTGTGAAGACCTTACATGTTCCACATTCTTGTCATCACTTGATGTGACTAGTCATTTTTAACCAGTCAAATAAGTGTATAGAGGCATCTCACTGTGTTTTTAATTTGCTATTTCCCCAATGACAAGTGATAGAGAGCATCTTTTTATGTGGTCATTCACTCATTAGGTTGTTTGTTTTCCTGTCCTTGAGTTTTGAGATTTCTCTGTGTGTTCTGGATACAATTCCTTTGCCAAAAATTTTATCCAAGGTCAAGACTTGTTTTTCAAAGATTTCACAAGGAATTTATAAATATTTTGTTATCATAAGAAATTCTGACACAGAAAAAGCAGAAGTAAAAAGCAGATGTTCTCTTTTACCTTTTACCCCTTTTTCCATCTTTCTTCTTAGAGATAGATACTGTTGGCCTGTGCTAAGGATCTTTCCAATTCTTTTTTGTGATATAATTTTCTGGTATATATGTCTGTAAGTGACATATTTAAGGTGCTATTAAAATGAGACATTTTAAAGTACTGTTGTACATATTTTAAAATTAATTATGTTACTTAATAGTCAGTTAATTGAATTTGTAAGAATCCCTACTTTCTTTTCAGCCTAGCTACAGATAGAATCATTGTTAGCTTCTGAAAATAGTGGGTTTTAAATTATTTTAAATTTTTATTTATTTATTTATTTATTTATTTTTTAGTAGTGAGTTTGGATGGCTTATGTCATATCCCAGAAAGTCATGATTTGGTGATGAAGAATTCCAGAAGATAAAATTGAATGATGAGTGGACTAGATTTAAATAAGTCGTTTTATATTTGCTAAAAACTACCCTAATTGGTTGAACTGACTTTGGAATGTGATAAATACCATTGCTTAGCTAAAGGTCTTATTAGGCAAAGAATGGTATTGATAAAGCTCAGTGTACAATTCTGGCTCCTTCTCAAATTTTAGATTGCTTAATTTTCCTTTGATTAATTCGTAGTGCTCTTTGAGATACTCAGCCCAGAATTGGCATGTAGTTCACGTATTTATTTTCAGCGTTGATTTCGTGCTGTTGCAACTGTAAGTGTCAAAATTCTTTTTCAGAACAAGTTTTATTCAGATAAACTGTTTGTATCTTTCCACAGGTATGAATCCTAGGACCCAGAATAAGGATTCTTCAGAGGACAGTATTTCTACCTCTCCAGACCCAAGTAAGAGGGACATGTGACTAGCAGGAGGGCAGTGTGGGTGGTCAGAACATGAGGAAGCCCTATGGAAAGGGTGGTCTAGAGGTCCACTGATCCCCAGGGTATAGGAAAGCAGAGTGGTGAGGCAGGACTTGGTCTCTGATGCAGATCGAGAGGGATGCTGCCCAGTGGCCTGTTTGGGAATTTCTTTTGAGAGCACAGGGAAAGGACAATCGATTTTCCAAAGACTACCACTGGTCTTGACCCTAAATGCTGTTGAGGGCTCTGGAAAAAAGTCAGGAAGAGATAACAGGCTGTTATTGGAAGCTTTTATGCATCTGTAGTTGAAAAATATTTGGCTAGTTTGCATTCACTTTAATCATCCTTGTCTATTCAGAAAGCCATATAGTAAGAGAATATCTAAATATCAATAATAACACAAAAAAATTACCACCTAATAATTATTTTATTTGGCTGTGACCAATAGATATACATCACTGATTCTTTTGTACCCACTTATGGTCAAGTTAATCCTTTCATTATTTCTCCAGGTCCCTATGAATCATTTTTCTTCTATGGTACTGAGAATTGAACTTAGGGCTCCATGTTTGCCAGGCAGGTGCCGTGCCGCTGAGCTACATCTTGGTTCCCTACGAGTCATTTTTAATGTTGCTATAAACACATTATGAGATCTTGTTTAAATATTATTTCTTATTTGTGACCACTTGGATAGTTTCCAGTTTTTTAGTGCTAACATGTAGTATAAGTGTATAAATGGTGCAGTGGGCCTATTTTTCCTTTCCATTCATGTCTTATTTACTTTTTTATTGCTGGAACAAAATACCCGACACCCATAAGTTAAAGAAGGAAAGGTTTATTTTAGCTCACAGTTTATAGAAGATTCAGGCCATGGTTAGCTGGCTTCAAGGCAGAGCGACTTGGCAGCAGGACATGGGAGAGGAGGAAGAGTGCTTGGCTGACCAGGCAAGGGCGGAGGGATACTTCGGTATACACTTCCAGACCACACCCACAGCATCCCATCTCTTTTACTTCTCAGTAGCACACCCAGCTATAAACCCATTGGTGGACTCATCTCCTATCACACACCCATAACCCAGTCTCCTTCTAAACCGCCCAGCTATGGACTCATGAGCTTTGGGAGGACCTCTAGATATAAGCCTAAAACAGTTCACCTCTTTGGAATATGATGGGAGGTTGATTATTTTGCAGCATATTGCCACTAGTGAATAGATGGCCACATTTTCTCTATTTAGTAGTTTCTGAGGTAAGACCCCTTCAGAGGTCTTCTCTTCAGGACCAGAGGTTCTATAAGAGGCCACAGAGTCTTTCTCTCTCTCTCTCTCTCTCTCTCTCTCTCTCTCTGTCTCTCTGTCCCACACACCCCTTTGCCACATTATCATTAAACTAAAAATCTGGAGCCTTTCACATCATGGGTTTTTTCTTCTTTTTTTTTCCTTGAGATAAGATGTATTACTGTATAGTTAGGCTGTTCTCAACCTTGTGGAAATCCTCCTGCCTTAGATTCTCCAGTGCTGGTATTTTAGGCATGTATCAGTGTGCCTGGCCTCATCATAAGATTTTGGATCAGGCACTTTTTTTTTTTTTGAGACAAGGTCTCACTTTGTAGTTCAGGCTGGTCCTGAACTCAGCCTTAAACTCAGCAATCTTCCTGCCTCTGCCTCGTGACTGCTGGGATTACAGTCATGAGAAACCACACCTGGCATTGTGGTATGTGGTACTGATTACTGGTGGACATGAGTCTCCACGCCCAGTATGGTTGTATATAGTTAACGGGGATCAAACCCTGGACCTTGTGCTTGCAAGGCAGGCACCAGAAGCAGTGAGCTAAATCCCTGACCTGAATCAAGTGCTTTTATTTCTCTTATTTTGGTGTATTCTCAACAGAAAATATTTCTACAAGGTTTTTATAATCCTGAAGGTTAGGAAACTGATGAGGGCCACCCTGCTGCAGAAGTACATGAAGATATAACCTACTTCTATTCCTGGCTTCTCCCGTATGGCTTTGATCAAGTCTTTTTTCTTCTGCTTCTAACCAGAAAGTAGGAACAAGCTCAGCACCTCATTGACCATACTGAGTAATTGGAACAATTTTGTATACTGTTCTGGGCTTTATTTTAAATTTCTGACATAAAAATGAGCATATAAAACCTGCATAGGTCACAGAGTTAGGTCTGTGGCCGGTTAAATCATTGTACCTAAGTCAGTAGTGCTGCATGGGGCATTTTCTCACTGTCTCATCTTGCCACACAAGTCTTCATCCACCTGAAGGTAGTTTGAGGGCAATGTCAAGGGCTGGGGGACAATAACATTTACATTACATTGTAAGCTGAACATTCATTCCTGTGCAGATCTGAGTGAATATTTCACTCGGACTTGGGCAATGTTTTGTTTGTTTTACAGAGATTTAAAAATATTCTGTACTTAAAAAGATCTTTACTTAAAGGTTAAAATCATCTTCACTTAAAGAGGTAGATGTCCTTGTTGATCTGTTTGATGAATATAACAGTCTAATGATAATGCCTGAAAAAATTTATACCTAAAATGGAATAACTTTTTTATTAGTGCCTATTTGCAATACATAATGAGTACATTATTTATGAGGAGTTGGTACATGTGCATATCACATCCTTTTTTTTTTTTTTTTTTGAGACAGGATCTCGCTTTGTAGTTCAGACTAGTCCTGAACTCACTACGGAGCCCAGGCTAGCCTCACACCTACAGCAATCTTCCTGCCTCTGCCTCCCAAGTGCTCATTGACAGGCATGAGCCACCATGCCCCGCAGCATAACCCATCTTTATTCTTTTTTCATCCTCCCCCAGAAATGGAGTAATTTTATAGAATGTTAGTTCCTAAGTAGCATGGTAGCCTGGCGAGAGCCCCGCTGGCTGTGTCATATGGTAGTAGACGGCATCATGGTTCACGATGTGTGAGAGGGAGAGATCAAGGGGCCATACTCCCAGAAACTACTCAAGAACTGCCTCAGTTGTACCCCGAGAACCACTTCCGGATCCCACAAGAACTACCCTAATTGCTTACTGAGGACACTCTCTACAGTAATCTCTCAAGACTCTACCTCTCAGTCTGTACTTTTCATATTCCTCCAGTGAGCACAAAGCTTCCAACACACACACTTTTGAGAGTATAGCATATTCAAAGCATAGAACTGACTCATTGTATTTTAACTCGGCTGGGTAGGGTTTTGTTTTCTAAGGGAATTTGTGGCCGTTATCTGCAGACATTTCTGGCTTTCACTAGAGGGTGCCACTAGCACCAAGTGGTAGAGTTTGTTGCTGCCTGCCATTCATTATCATACAGTGCTCAGGACCACCCTCCACAGCAAAGGATTATCTGGTTAGGAACTGCCAAAGTCGACAGCTCTGCTTTGAAGAGCAGATAATTCCAGACAGACCCTGTGAGTTAGAAGTCTGCTGTTCTGATTGCGGCTTTCATTTCTGGGTTGTCAAATTGTCTCTCTAAACGTCCAGCCTTGTAACTTTCTCAGTTATCCTTCTTTGATTTTTCCCTCCTACCCTTTAGGATCTATTATTTATTTGTGCAATTCTGAAAATATTCTTTATTTCTACTGCTGTATGCTGTTTTGCTCCCAAATCAGGCTGAGCTTCCCTTTTCCCACCCAGCCACGCTGCAGTCCTCAGGAGAGGTTCCCAGGAGAGGCTCCTGCCTGAGCTGCTGGCCTGCTCTTGGAATGTTGATTTGCTCTGACATATAACCCTGCCTGCCCTGCAGTAACCTCCCTGGCATTGCGGCTATAGCTCATGATCAGCAGAAAATGAAAAGTATCAGCTGTGAATCCCATTTGCATGATGGGATTGAGTAAGCATGTGCACTACATTGTCTAACAAACTCTGTTTCTCTCTTTCTTTCTCCCTCCCCCACCCCCTTTCCTCTTCTCCCTCCCTATCCCGGCATTTTTGTCACCTTTCACCTTGGACTTCCCACCCCCTTCCCTCCCGCCACCACCATGTTCTAAACCTGCCATGGCGACTACACATACCTTTTCCCCCCATGATGCGAGGCAGTTCTGACACTGTCTGCTCCCCCTGTAGTGCCAGGCTTCTGTTGCACAGTTGGAGTGGACTGGAAGTCTCTCACTACTCCGGCGTGCCTCCCCCTCACCACCGACTACTTCCCTGATCGTCAGGGACTGCAGAACGACTACACGGAGGGCTGTTACGATCTCCTCCCAGAAGCAGACATGGACAGGTTAGTGTCAGAGAAGAGGCACCCCAGCCTTGTCCTCAAGGGTTCTGGCGGTTAAAGCACATGTATCAGAACACTGAACTTTCAGACCTGTGTCCTTTTTTTTTTTCCATGTTGGACATTGAACCCAAGGCCTTCACACTGAGCTACACCCTCAGCCCTTTCTAATTTTTTTATTTTGAGACTGAATCTTGCTAGATCATTAAATTGCCCACACTGGGCTTGAACTCATGATTTTCCTGCCTCATTTTTATATTTGAGAAATTTAATGATGCAAAAACTCTTCACATACCTTCTTCTTGGGCAAGGATTTAGCTTAGTGGTTCTGGTGTCTGCCTTGCAAGTGCAAGAGTTTGATCCCTGGTAACCATATACCACAATGCTGATGTGGTGGCTCATGTCTGTAATCTGAGCACTTGGGAGGCAGAGGCAGGAGGATTGCTGTGAGTTTAAGGCTTGCCTGGGTTACATAGTGAGCTCATGGCCAGCCTGAACTACAAAAGCGAGACCCTATCTCAAAAAACAAAAACAAAAAAATTCCCTTCTTTTATTTTTTTGAGACAGGGTCTCACTTTGTAGTTAGGCTGGCCCTGAGCTCAGCCTCAAACTCACATCACAGTAATCCTCCTGCCTCTGCCTCCCTAGTGCTGGGATTACAGGCATGAGCCACCATGCCCGGCACTGTGGTATGTGGTGCTGACTGCTGCTGGGCGTGAGTCTCCATGCCCAGTATTGTATGTGGTTACCGGGAAATCGAACCCGGGCCCTTGCACTTGCAAGACAGACGCTGGAAGCACTGAGCTAACTCCCCAGCCCAAAATCCCTTTTTAAGTTGTGCTGACGTGAACAATTTCTCCCCATGGGTTCTCATATTTTCTATTGTAATTATTTTGTACACACTAAATCTGATCTTTTTTAAAGATCACTCATTAGAGCATTGATTATTACCAATCTTGTTTTTCCACCTCTGTAAACTAGCCGGATTTGCATTTTGTTAATTTTATGCATGCTTTAGAATGGTTGTCTAGAATGAAGCGAAGGAGACAAGCGTTATGGGATCTGAAGTGTCAGTGCCCCAGATAAACGTATTCATGTGAACAATCATTGGTTTTTCAGGAGGGATGAGGAAGGTGTGCAGATGACGGCCCAGCAGGTGTTTGAAGAGTTCATTTGTCAGCGACTCATGCAAGGATACCAAATTATAGTGCAGCCCAAGGCACAGAAAACCAACCCTGCTGTCCCGCCCCCACTGAGCAGCAGCCCGCTCTATAGCCGAGGTATTTCTATGTTTTTTCTTTTTTAAATTTGAGAGTAGATTTTCAGGATGGTAGAGTCTAGATAAATTTAGGAGTGATCATTTTCAATGCAGACAAATTCTTATTTTATATGATGATTAAGGTCTTTGGTAGGTGCCAGTTTTTTTTTTTTGTTTTGAGACAAGGTCTCGCTTTGTGGTTCAGCCTCCAGCTCACATCACAGCAATCCTCCTGCCTCTGCTTCCTGAGTGCTGGGATTATAGGCTTGAGCCACCACGGCCAGCACTGTGGTATGTGGTGCTGATTGCTGCAGGATGTGAGTCTCCACACCCAGTGTTGTATGTGGTTAACTGGGGATCGAATCTGGGTCCCTGCGCTTGCAAGACAGGTGCTGGAACCACTGAGCTAAATCTCTGTCCCTGGTAGGTGCCAGTTTATCTTAAACATTTTCCTTAGTTTATGTATGGCTCTCCTTTTAAGAAAGAGGATGTAACCAGCTTTAGGAATGGTAAACCCTGTCTTGGATGATACCTAGGAGTAGCAAGCAGATACGCTAGTACTCAACTATCAAAGTATATTGAATATTCTAAATCTAGAAATGGATATTTAATTGTTCCTAGTACAGTGTCTGTCATACAACAGCTTCTCAGATGCTACTTTACCTTGAAGTTCACACATTTTCTTCTTATCCTGTCCCAGTTTAATCTTTCACTTCATCATGGAAGCTTGGTGACTTGAAGCAATCCTGGGTCATCTGTGATGGCAGAAGCTAAGTGACAGTAAAATTGGTGGTTGACACTAATTGAATAAAAGCTAGGCTGTGGAGAGCTCTTCTAAAATAATCCCAACAGAGGAAATTAAGTGTGAGTGCTGAGAATCAGAACGCGGTAATCACTTCCTGGAACAGTCATTCGGCTGCCTCAGTCTTTCGGCGCCACACTGCTGCTAATGACACCTCCACTCCCTTAGTCCTTCAGTGCAGACCTCAGATCATCTTTGGATCCATTAAGGTTCCTTGGGCCGAGAAACAAAGAAGTATAGACCTCCTAGGAGGAGCTTAGTGTTCATCTCGACCAGGCTCATTGCTTACAGATAAAGCTTTGGACTTCCTCTGTATTTTCTTTGAAATCTCCTTGAGATATGTATTTCATTTTACATTTTGTTCGTACTCCAGATCTTACTGAAAAGTAACCTGATTTTGAGTGTCAAGACTTCGTCAGATTTTTTTTTAGTGGTAGGTATGAAACCCTGGGGCTTACTAGGCAAGCACTCTACCACTGAGCTACGTGTCCACTCTGATGGCCCCCAGTCCTCTCTTGCCTTTTTAGAGTTTATTTTGGGATAGGGTCTCTAAGTTGCCCAGACTGATTTTGAACCCTCATTCCTCAGCCTTCTGAGTATCTGGTATTACAGGTATGTGCCTTGATGCTTAGCTCAGATTCATCTTTTTGTCATCCACAGAGGAAGCCACAGTACCTAGACTATAACAATATGAATTGATAAATATCCATCATTCAGTCCAAGTGTCTTCAAAGCTTCTACTCTGAAGAGTATTTATAATCCAATTGGGGAAAATAACACTAGTAAAACTATGAAAAATTACATGTTGCCCTGTAGTTCCAGTACTCTGGCAAGTGGAAGCCCTGCCTGGGGAACTTAGTATCTTAATGAAACCTTGTCTAATACAAAACAAAAAAGATAAAATAAAAAGGGTTGGGAGTATTGCTCAGTATAAAAGCTCTCAGTTCAACCCTCAGGATCACCCCCAAAAAGAACAAAAGAAAACAAATTACACATCTTGATCAATACTGGGAAGGAAAAGTGAGGGTCTGTGTGACTGTTTACTTTGGGGCCCCGCCTGGCCTGGAGCGTCGGGCAGCTTCCTTGAGGAGGTGATGTTGGGGTTTAGACTGAAGCAGCACAGGGGGGATTAGAAGAAGTAGTTCGGAAATGGAAGGTGAGAGCCAGAGGGCAGGAGGATCCGAGTGTGCAGAAGCCTGTCAGCAGGAGGGATTGTGACATCGATTGGGCTCCAGGAAGAAGACTGCTTTGGAGGTCCAGCCAGGACTATCAGGAGACCCACATGTCCCAGGAGGGTGGATTTTGTTCTTTAATCCAAGAACAGTGGACTGAATTCACCTTTGAGTGTCACTGGCCCCGTCCTGGCTCCTCACGCTGCCTCCGGAACAGTTAGTCAGTGTCCCCGATGAGTCTAATAATTTTCTACTGTTTACTGCTGTTCTTGGATGACTCATGAGCTTTTTGCCTTAGTGATTTTGCCAGAGCTTACTTGCCTGACTCTATCATTTTTGGTTATTTCTCTCTCTCTCTCTCTCTCTCTCTCTCTCTCTCCCTTTTAGACAGGTTCTCTGTATTAGTTCAGGCTGGCTCAGACTCACTATGTAGCCCAGGCTGGCCTCAAACTCGCAACAGTTCTCCTGCCTCAGCCTCCCAAGTGCTGAGATTATAAGTGCACCACGCCCAGCTGTTTTTCTTTTTCGATAAATCTAATATTTCTGTTGGATCAGAAATGATACCGTTGTTGCTATTACAGTTACTGAAAAAGTGGCCATCATGGTCGAGCCCGTGCTGCTCACTTGTTGCAGATGTGTCTGTTACCACCTGTGAGCCAGCCATGTCTCAGTAGAGAACAGAACAGCATCGGCCTGACCTTTGGAGTTGACAGTCTGGGGGAGCGACAGACATTAAACTACTGACCCAGAAGTATGCATTTACCACAGGATGTGAAGAGTTCTGTGTAGGGTAAGAACAGGAATAACTGGGGTGAACCCAGTTTAGATGTAGTATCAGTACCAGGCTGGATACACACGAATCCCTTGCTTGTCTCCCTGACCATGTTCATGGCATGAATGAAGAAGCGCCTATGAGTGCAGCACGCAGGAAGCCACAGGGTTGCAGAACGCAAGACAGATTTGTACTTGAAATGATACAGCAGGCAAGTGGGAAAGCTGTGGTGTAACCTGGGGTGCCCTGAGTTGAAGCCTTGCCTCTTTCTGCTGTGCACTTGGCCCACCTCTTCTTTGGCACCCTCTGGGACATTTCTGCATTCTCAGTAAAGATCCTTCAGTCTCTGCCTTTCTCTCTTGTGATCACTACCAGTTTCCTGCTACCATGTGACATTTTTACTTCTGAAGAATCGTGCTTCAGCTGTGTTGTCTGCGGCATAATCTTTACTTTCTTGAACATGTCACCTCATATGTAGTCCGGGCCTTAAACTTACTATGTAGGCCAGCCTGGTCTTGAACTCATGAACCTCTGCAGCCTCCCAGGTGGCAGGGCTGCAGGCATATGTCACCATGTCTAGCTTTTGTCTTCTTGATTCTTCCTTCCTCCTTTCTCTTTCCTACGTTCAGTACAGCTAATATTTTCTGAATACCTATCCTGGGTGAGGCACTTTGTCAGGTGCTACTGAGAGTATAAGGATGAACATTTGCCCCCAGCCCTCTAGAACTTTTATTTTTAAATTTGAATTTACTTCTTTGAGTCAGAGTCTCACTGCATGGCCCGGTCTGACCTTGAACCTCTTGGTTCACATCATCTTCCTGCCTCTGCCTCTCCAGTCTCAAATTATAGGCACCTGTCACTGCACCTGACTGCTTGAAACTTTTAGTTTATAAAAGTGAGACACTTAAAGAGCTACATACAAGGTATCATTAGACTACTGATGGGATCTCAGCTTTCTGGAGGAAGTGGCATTGGATGGGGACCCATAGGGTCCATAAATGACCCATAGCATTTTGATGGTGGCCCAGAAAGAGGAGGCAAATGTTTAGAGGAGGGAAATTGCAACAAATAAATGGTGTCTTAAGACTGAAGCTACTGGGATGGTGGAACACACCTGTAACCCCAATACTTGGAAGGCTGAGGCAAGGAGGATCATTGCAAATTTGAGGCCAGCCTTAACTGTCTCAAAAAAAAAAAAAA
>PVIR01034237.1:0-11300 GCA_004026965.1 Petromus typicus
GTGCAGGCCCAAGAGACGTGGGGTCAGCAAGGGGAACCTCAACAGGAGATGCTACTGAGTGAGGAGGCAAAGTGAGACTCTCCAGAGCCTGACACTGGGAAGGAAAGTGTTGCCCCTCAGCCATAGGAGCTGCAGCACCGTGAGGATTCCCTAGTAATAACAGGCTCAGAAGACACGGGGAGGCCCTCCCCTCTGCAGCTGGAAGAATTCAAGGTAGCTGAGAGGCAGCTCCGAACCTAAGAGAAAGCTGTTTCTGTGGACAGGGATGGGGTGAGACACCACGGGTTTCCCTGCTGCATAAGGTCCTGCAAGTTGCTGGACAATTTCTTCCCATTCTGTGGCCCAAAGGGAGCCTCTCAGTAGATGGCTAGACAGGAACATCTACCAAGAGGAGAAAGAGCTGGAAACCTCACAGATCGGTACAATTGATTAATTAAATTTGGCTTATCATTCAACAAATTAGGAGCTACAGTAAAAGACATCAACGGCAGTCATAAATTACTAAGTCTTTGTTTGTTTGTTTGTTTTTTCAGGGCTGGGGACTAAATCTCAGGCCATGCATGTAATAAGCAAGTCCTCAGCCTCTGGTTTATATTCCCAGCCTCAGAAACTTTGTTATAAAATTATAATAAAATACAGTCAGGAAGTTCTGGATTCCAATTCTGCCCTCTTTCTTCTCAGATGAAACTGGCTCAGTTACTACTGATTATTATATTATTAGGAATATACCAAGCTCACAATACTAATTAAGAATTACATTATGGGCTGGGGATTTAGCTCAGTGGTTCTGGCGCCTGCCTTGCGAGAGCAAGGACCCGGGTTGATCCCCAGTTGATTCCTGGTAACCACATACAACAATGCCAGACGTGGAGACTCATATCCACCAGCAATCAGTACCACACACCACAGTGCCTGTGTGGTGGCTCACGCCTATAATCCCAGGACTTGGGAGACAGAGGCAGGAGAACTGCTGTGAGTTTAAGGCTGAGCTCAGGGCCAGCTGAACTACAAAGTGAGACCATGTCTCAAAACAAACAAACAAAAAAGAATTACATTATATAACTAAGCATGCTGTTTTATGCCTATAAACCCTACTAACTGGGCAATCATGGTTAGCACTAGTTAACTGAGTGAGACTGCCTCAAAATTTTTTAAAGGGCTGAGGATGTAGGCTAGTGGTAGATTTCTGGCTTCACATGTCCAAAGCTCTGAGTTCAACTCCTAGTAGCATAAATATGTAAAATAAATTATACTAAACACAAAGGTATTAAATATCCAAACACACCGCTTCATAATTCTTTGACAAATTACTAGCGGTTACTTTTACCACCAGACAAATGAGGTTCTGTCATGTTAATGCTTGGAATTTTCTTTTTAAAAATTTTTTTTATGGTACTGGGGATCAAACTTATGATTTTGGCCTTGTCAGACAGGTGCCTGAATCACGAAGCTAAATGGGAGCCCCAAATGCTTGGGATTTTCTGAGCCAGCAATTCACAATGAAGTCATAGGTGCATGAACTTTACAATAAAGAATAATGCCTATTTTTATTCTTTGTAGTTAATTGTGTCACCTATCATTCACCTCAGTAAAATTTATGATCAACCTATAATACACTGATAATGACCCTTCCCCAAGCAGCCAGTCGGTAAACATATGCTCTTTGATTAACCTCTTACAAAAACATTTTGGTTTTACCACTGTGTAAAACTTAAGAGCTAAATGACTATACCCACCTTCTCCTATGAGTCTGTCCTACATCAATTCAATTTTCAGGCCTGGATTCACCCCCTAGAACCCTCCTTTCTGACAAGAAGTGTTAAATCTTCATAAGCACACGTGGTGGCAGAGATCCTGACTCAAAAAAAGAAAAAAAAAAAAGTAAAAGCTGGAAATGGAGCCCCCAAACCCACTCCTTAACTAACTTGGAATCTAACTAATTAGCTAAAGCGATCATTTTCCCTCGACCTCTAAGATAAGACCTTTCAAACTGGAATTTTGAGGACTTCTTTGGACTGAAAGTGAACATCTTATTTTGGTTATATAATTGGAAAAACATATAGTGTCATAAATATACAAGTAAAACAAAAAGAATGCAAAGAAAAAATGGAAACAAAGGTTGTATAAATGGGGAGGGAGAGAAGGGTTGGAGGGGAGGGGAATGGGAAAAATAAGATATATTATGTACAAATTTCCTAATGAATGTGACAATTATGTATGATAAGTATGTACTAGTAAAAAATAAATTTAAAAAAAAAATAAGTAAATGCACAAGTTAACAATGTACCTTTTCTTTTCTGAATCTTGTTTTGGTTTTTTGGTGCTGAGGATCAAAGCCAGGGCCTTGTTCCTATGAGCCAGGTCCTCTACCACTCAGCCACAGTGCTGTTCTAAGTCAACTAACTCCAACTCGTGGCTAAAACTGCCTCATCTGAGAACCCATAGAAGTCAGATAAGCTTCAGTCTTTCAGACAGACCTGTTGGCATACAGTAGCTCATTTGGTAAGTTTGAAGTGTCAAGAATTCAGATTCCATACTAACCCATTTGGGGGAAACTTCCCAGTGGGGTTTTCATATTTCACTGATTATCCTTCCTGGTACTTCTCAGGAAGGTGATCTTATGTGATCACCATAAGTTCAAGGCCAGCCCTGGCTTATACTGAACCCAAGGTCAGCCTGAACTGCACAGTGAGACACAGTCTCGAAAAACAAAAATTAAAGATGACAGAGAGATTATCTTCAAATTAACTTCAATGTAGAATTCAAACCCAGGTCTTGGGCCGGGGATTTAGCTCAGTGGTTCCGGCACCTGTCTTGCAAGCGCAAGGACCCGGGTTCGATCCTCGGTAACCACATACAATACTGGGTGTGGAGACTCACGCCCAGCAGCAACCAGTACCACATACCACAGTGCCGGGCGTGGTGGCTCATGCCTGTCATCCCAGCACTCGGCAGGCAGAGGCAGAAGGATTGCTGTGATGTGAGTTGGAGGCTCAGCTCAGGGCCAGCCTGAACTACAAAGCGAGACCCTGTCTCAAAAAACCTAAAAAAAAAAAACCCAAAAACCCAGGTCTATATGTGGAGTAGGTGATAAAAATTCACTTTATAAAGTGGATTTGATCCCTACCTAGCAAGGCAGAACCAGTTATCACCTCCCAGATATATACCTAAGAGATTTTAAAGCATCTTTGGCAACGGTTTTCCAGACTTAATTTGGAAGCATAGGATAGCACTACTCAGTGATTGACAAGTTCTTTCCATCACTTTAAAGAATCAGTCACTATATATAAGTTCTTTGAATTAACTTTATTGAACAGCCAAATTGATGTTAGCACAGATCAAACAAGTGTTTGCATGAGTTACAAATGACTTTTTTACAGAAATAAACAGTGAAAATTACAAACTGTAAAAAGGAAGACAAATGTTGTCTCATTTTAAAGAGCAAGATTTAACACAGCACACTGAAGATCGACATGAACTTGAGAACAAGAATTTAATGTTACAATATTATACACTACTTTACAAAATTAAAATTTCTATATAAGGATTATATTTGTAAGTTAACAAAATCTTAAAATCACATTTGGTGGTCCCCTACATAATAGCTGTTATGCATCTTTGATTAGAAGAAATAAATTTTACTCTAATTATTGCAAAACAGTCTATTAGACTCAATACATTAAATTAAAAACAATGAGAAAATATATGCAAACTAAGATAAATGGTACTGCTTGGGTGAATATTAGTATGTCAGACTTACAGAAATGTTATTTTAAAAATTCTAGAAATTAGAAAAATAGAGTATTTCTTATGGTAGAACTGCCATGCTCAGATTTATATACCAAGATTGCCCTTGTCTGTACTTTAGTAGTTGTAGAGCTGTAGAAAATTCAAGGATCTTTCATAATTTACAACTATGATAAAAAAAATATGGCAGAGTGTAAATATTGTTTTACATCAAAAAGTAATACAGGATGAGAAGGCAGATAGTGACCTACTGCCAACAAAACAGAAAAACAAAAACTAAAAATCACATCCAATATTTCAAAAAATAATTGCTTTATATCAATATTCCCAAAAGGTTTATTTTTTTAAATTTGGAGAACAAATACTGTGAGTCATAATATATTGTAGGACCTGTTATAAAATTATTCTGAATTGCACATGTTATACAGTATCTAAAATAATTTTTCAAAGTAAATTTGTGAAATGTACCAGCAAAGCACATGGTGATAACAAGAGTCAGACCCACCTAGGGTTAGTGAGGCACAAGGAAGATTATCCCTAGAAGCACAAATGTTCCCTCTGGAAAAGTCCTTCCTACTAAGAAAGGACCAACAAGTATCAGCATTGAAAAGCACATTTAGGAGAAAATTTTAAAGAAATACCAATACATAGTGATTCTGTTTCTTAAAAAGGGAAAATATAAATTTAATTTGGTAGAATTTGAAAATTGTTTCCTAATAGATGAAGCCACTTTCAAGGAAACTTCCAGCTCAGTGTACCACTTGCACACTGAAAGCAAATCTTAACACTGCTTAAGGGAGATAATATTTTCAGAAAGCCCAATTATTCTGATCCAGCTGGCAGACAGTACTTGTATACTCGATAGGGACCTTCTTCCCACCCCGAAGTACTCAGTTAAAGTCACCCCATGTGGATGTAAACCTGAAAGTTTCTGTTTCATTGGTGACTGTGTAAGACCAAGATTGTAAACACATTTTCCAATCTATAAAAAAATCATTTCATCAAGTATTATACATGAACATCTTAAGAAATTCATACAAGATGATTCTGTGAAAACTGAGCCAAACTCGATACTATATCATAGCATTTTATATATACAGATGTATCATTTACCTATTTGTAAACAAACTCGCCTCATAGTTCTGACTATATTTCTCTAGCTGAATCAAAACAGCAGTCTTGAGAGCATGTTCAGAAATCAAGTTTCTTTTATGATTTCAATAAATTGGATTTGTGTAGTTTTAAGATCCAACAAATCAAACAGCAGCATCCATGCTTTCATAGGTTTAATGTCCCAGAATAAATGTTTCTTACAAGTGGCTCCCAATTTAAACGCATTAAAAAATGTTACCGATGCACTTGAGATATTTTTAATTTATTTCATCCATCCTCATTTCATCAAAATAATACTTTTATTATATATCACAGAGCAGAAATATCCCCAACAAAAACCCATTTACAGGATCAAGATAACTAATTTCTCATCTCCTATTGTCATTGCCAGTCCCAATATATTTACGAAGACAGCTCAAATCCTTTCCACTGCAGAAGAAACAGTATATTCAAGTCTTCCGCAGCAGATCAGAAAACCACCTCATTACAGCTTCCCCTTCAGTCATAGTGACTTTGTTCTTCACATGTAGAAAATACTGACAGACTGTAAAGCTTCAGCGCATTACCTCATGCTCTTGTCAAACTAGCCCCAAGTTAGTTTAGTCTAGTTTTAGCTAACACCCTTTTCCTTCCTTAAAAAAGGAAAATAAAAAACCAAACACCAGAAATCAGAAACAAATTATAGTTGTTCTACATTTTATTTACTTTTAAATTTTATGATTTTAAAAATGATTTTAAAAGATCATTATCAATGGATCTATAACTTCCCTGCAATACTTCAGTCTTAAGAGGTTTTAAATGTAGCAGCCAAAAATTCAGAAAAAAAAAAAATACATGTGGAACATAGAAGTCTTTATTTTACAAAATGTACTTTGCCTCTGCAATATTGTATCTTATTTTTATCCTTAACAACTCAAACATAATTGGCAGCAAAGAAGAAAGGTATCAATCATAGATATATGTTGATTTGAAAAATAGTGTTTCAGAGTTGCATGTTTGATTCTCTGTAGTCCTTTATTTGCTATAGTTTGATGAAATCACAGTGAAAACATCTTAATCATCACATTAGTTCACAAACTTAAATAGAAAAGGAAGGTATCACACATTACCAGTAATTCTGCATTATTTGATTTCCTTAGCAATAACTAAGTCAAGTTTCTTTTCTTATTTATTCACTTGCTGTTGTATATGCAAGAGGAATTCATAATATGATAATGCAGATTCTGTTCTGTCTTCCACCATGTTCTGAAGGAAATTTACTTTCATTGGACTCTCATCCCTTACAAATAAGAAAAAAAAATATATGAGATAAAATGTAATAGTAAAATAAACAGTGGATTCTTCACAGGTTTTAATACTGTCACAATATTTACCCCAAAAATACCTACTGAGGTTTTGTCTAAAATTCTCTGGTTCATTATGTAAACTTCATGTTTAAGGAGAAAAGATGTTAGTGCAATTAGAAGAATAATGAAATATTTTACTAAAAAGTTCATTAAGTTTAATAAATCTCATAATTGGTTATAAAGCACAGTTCAGACCTTTGCACTGACCTATCTCCTCTTTCTAGTTTTTTGTTTTGTTTTGTTTTTTTGAGACAGGATCTCACTTTGTAGTTCAGGCTGGTCCTGAGCTCACTATGTAGCCCAGGCAGGCTTTGAACTCACAACAATCCTTCTGCCTCTGCCTCCCCAGTGCTGGGATTACAGGCGTGAGCCACCAAGCCCAGCATTACGGTATGTGGTACTGATTACTGGTGGGTATGAGTCACCATGCTCGGCATCGTTGTATGTGGTTACCAGGGATCACACTAGGGACCTTGTGCTTGCAAGGCAGACACCAAAACCACTGAGCTAAATCCCCGGCCCCTTTTTAGTTTTTATTTTGAGAGACAGTCTTGCTAAGTCACTAAGTTACCCAGGCTGGGATCAAATTTGTGCTCCTCCAACCTGTTTCCCATGGTGCAGTATTTACAGGTGCGTACCACCATACCTGACTCTGTTTAGCTCTACTTACTGAAAAGAATTACTTGATGAGAATGAGGATGATGATGATGGTAATTCTGTAGTATGAGGATCAAACTCAGGGCCTTGCCTGTGATAAGCAAAGGCTCTACCACTGAACTATATTCCCCTCCCTTCTATATTCTTATAAAATGTCCACTTCGGACACATATATCTGTGATTCAAAAGAGGTTCTTCCAGGCTAAACAAATTATTTTACAAATGAAAAATTCAACTTACCTTATTATATAAAGTATTGGGAAAAATGGTCTCTGCTCTCTAAGCCAAGAGATGAAAGCTATTGTCTTGGCAGATTCTGGTGTATCAAGTTCTGGAAGGTCTGTCTGTTCCACAAAATGAATAATACCTAAATTAATTATAATTACCTATCTAATCGACAGTCTACAGCACTTCTTGAACTTTAACATGTTTATGGATCGCCTGGTGATTCTATTGGACCACAGAGTAAACTGGTTTGGCTTGGACGTCATCAGGTCTCTGTTAAAACTATAACAGTCCGCTGATGTTACATACAGTAGCTATAAACCTACATAAACTGACTTAAAATGCCTATTCATCCAATCTAGTGGTTTTGCTCAAGGCTTGAGAGCGAGTGCTTATCCTATCTAGAATCATGACCTATTTTTTTAAATATATGAATGCCCTGATGATATCTATGAATCAGAACACATCAATATGTAAAAGTGATAAAGTAAGACATATTCCAAAGTTGGACACAAACTGGCAGTAAGGATGAAAGATGAAACTAAATACAACTATTACTACTTTAATTTTAATATATTTTAAAATTATAATATTTAAATATTTAAATTTAATTTTAATATTTAAAATTTAAAATGCTACATTATTTTTAAGTGATTTCTCATAGAATACTTCAGTTACTTCCCCATGAAGAGAAGCCTTATTTTACAAATGAGCTTATTTAGTGACTTGTCCAAGATCACAAAGCTAGTGACAAAAGTCTATTATTACTTTATAATCAGCATCCCTTCAACTGACACTGTCATTTGCTGAGTTTACCAGTATAGCAAGTAGTGTGGTTCTTAATCCACAGCAATAGTTAAGTACTGTCAAAGAACAAGAAATCCCCGCTCTCCACACACACACCCGAGTCATAACACCAACGCCTTTTGCAGCAAACTTATTTTTGAGGGGGAGTCATTAACTAAATTCACTGTTTTCTCTACACAATACAGTAATGTCTGCTTTGTGTATATGTGTGGTCCTGGGAACCCATAGGTGCTCTACCACTGAGCTATATCTCCACCCCCTTTTATTTTGTTTATGCTGGGGATTTGAACTTGGGGCTATTTAATCTTTTTTTTTTTTTCCTGATACTGCAGATTGAACTTAGGACCTTGTGCTTGCCAGGCAGATGTGGAACTACTGAGCTACATTCTTAGCCCTGTATATAATGTCTTTTGAGTCTTCTACAATCATTAAAAGAGTCTTACCATGATCTGTGGAATTGATGCATAGTTTTGAACTCCTAGAACTTGGCTGAGAAAATTTTGTGCACAGTTTTTTCCAACCCAAAGCATCAATACCTGTGAATAAGAATAAAATTCTCTGAGAGGCAGTAAGTAGTCTGCTGGCTTACCTTTACCATTATGTTAAGAGATCAAAAGGATAAGTATATTTTGTGAGACTGTGCAGCCTAAGACAGCACTAATAACTAGAATTTACACTGGTTAGAAGAATGCATGGCATGATGAGGCCAGAGAGGCTGCAAATGGTGTACACACGTATGTACTGGCTAAAGAGTTTGTCACCTGTTCAAGGAGAATACTAAAGGAAAAGAAATCCAGTGCTACAGTGATGCAGGACCACGTAGCGAGGGAGGACAGAGCAGCTCAACAACTCACAGAGCCTGCATCCATGAGGAAAGCACCATCCCTGCTCAGATTCTCCACGGAGAGCTGAAGGACAGGAGGTTGAGGTATGGTTCTGTCATTGATGTTGAGTGCTCCCTGAGGAGATACGTGAAAGATCAAAGCTGTTAGATGTAACACACAGTCACAACTCAATAACAATAATAAAAATTAAATAAGTGTTATTTCCAAGAGTTCAGGCCTTACTTATTAGACAAAGCAGTTATTCATAACTAAATATTTAAAAAATGAAGAAATATCTACCACTTACAAACAAAGCCACTTTGAATCTCAAGGATGCCAAATTAACTTCTGGTCTTTAATACACATACATACACACACACACACGCACACACACTTCTGGTCTTTAACACACACACACACGTTTTTCTTTTTTAAATTGTGTGTGTGTGGCACGGTCTCAATAGGCATTTCAGGATGGCCTTAAGATCACTATGTAGGCAAGGCTGGCCTCAAACTCACAGTCATCCTCCTGCCTCAGTTTCCCAAGTGCTGGGATTACAGGTGTGTGCCACCAAGACCAGACCTATATAAGTGGATTTTACATGAACTATGATTTTAGAAATATTAATGAAACATTTCATACACATGGGAGTGTGTATGTTTGTATCTTGACAATTTTAGAAAGATTATGATTTAACATTCTCATGCTTATGACTTTAATGCTGATACATTTCCTATCAAAAGCAAAAAAAATCATAACTTAATTTTTTTTTTTAACTCAAAGACACTGTTACACTGAATATTGACCACAGCTATTCAGACATAATCTCACTACTGGATACTCCTTTCTGATCAGTTTGTTTAAATAAATAAACAGTGGGTTACTCTGTCAATCTAACATTCTCCTCCTCTCATTTCTGAGCTCTCCGTTGGAGAGCTGTCTGGGGAGCCTCAGATACATGCATTATTTTCAGGAATATCCCTAAACCAAAATTTTTTATGTAAGTCTACTAAGAAATAAAATACAAAGCTTTAAACAAACTAATCTTTCCTCATTTTTATACTGGACTGAATATGGTTAAGCTTATAAACTTTCGAAGAAAAAGCCACTAAAAAAGGAAAAGAATCACTTGTTTGTTAATTTTAAAAATACAACACAAAAGTATGTTTTCAAAAGAGTCAATTTTACCTCATCTGACAGATTGTCAACTCTGTACAAACTGGGATGCGTTGTGAGCATAAGATAAACCAAAGGCTGATTTTTCACTTGACACATAGCAAAAATGCGTTCATCTAGACGTGTATTTGTTCCAGTCTGGAATGACTTCTGTAACAAAAACAAAACCCCAGCACCCCCAAAAAAGACGTTTAAAACATATAGAACTTTGTGTCAGCTGTGAAAACAATATCATTAGAACTAAGAAATTTATTATAAATTATACTTTAATAAATATCCTTTCAGGCACTATACACATGTATTGAGCTGTCATTGTAGCCTCACCTAAAATTCTTGAGAAATTAACTGACGATGGCAAAGTTATGTGATTTCCCTAGTGTCTGTTTCTTCATCAGTAAAATAGGTCTAAACACTATTTATCATACAGAGATAGCACAGGAACAACCAGGGACCAAAAAGATACCCACTAAGTGTTCTAGAAAACTGGGATATAACTATTAGTTATAGTCATAGAAGTCACTGCTTCTTCCATAGTTAATTATACAATGTACCAAAGTTTAAAAATCAATGATTAAAAAATAGTAATATAGGGGCTGGGGATTTAGCTCAGTGGTTCCGGTGCCTGTCTTACAAGCGCAAGGACCCGGGTTCAATCCCCGGTGACCACATAATTATACTGGGTGTGGAGACTCACGCCCAGCAGCAACCAGTACCACACACTACAGTGCCGGGCGTGGTGGCTCATGCCTGTAATCCCAGCACTTGGGAGGCAAAGGCAGGAGGATTGCTGTGACGTGAGTTTGAGGCTGAGCTCAGGGCCAGCCTGAACCACAAAGCGAGACCCTGTCTCAAAAAAAAAAAAATAATAAAATAAAATTTAAAAAATAATAATAATAATAATACAAATGAGGATGGCTGTTTAGTAGACCATCAATAAGTAATAGTGAGGGGGCCAGGGAGTTAGCTCAGTGGTTCCGGCGCCTGTCTTGCAAGTACAAGGACCCGGGTTCGATCTCCGGTAACCACATACTATACTGGGCGTGGAGACTCACGCCCAGCAGCAACCAGTACCACATACCACAGTGCCGGGCGTGGTGGCTCACGCCTGTCATCCCAGCACTCAGGAGGCAGAGGCAGGAGGATTGTGATGTGAGTTTGAGGCTGAGCTCAGGGCCAGCCTGAACCACAAAGCGAGACCCTGTCTCAAAAAAAAAAAAAAAAAAAAAAATTAATAGTGAGATTTAACTTGTATATTCACTTTGTGGAAAAAAGTACAGGGATAAGGATTTAAGTGTTTAAACTGATGAAAAGCTGGACATGGTAGTGCACATCTGTAATCCCAGCGCTTGGGAGGCTGAGGCAGGAGGATCACCATGAGTCGATGACCAGCCTGAACTATTAAGC
>PVIR01034238.1:0-17295 GCA_004026965.1 Petromus typicus
CCCAGAACGTATTATTGACCGGTTGCTAGAACGCCTATGCGTAGCTTGGGCAGGACAAGGACAAGATCAAATACTAGTAATGTTAAACTTCCAAGAGCAGTTTCCGCAAAGCACTCTGGGAAGTCCAACAGTCGCAGAGGAAGCCCAGTTGTCCCTGAAAGAAATTTTGGAGTTTAGCGCGCTAACAGTTACACCACTCAAGCTGCCATCTGCAAGACACGTATGTGCATCCGCTCCAGGCCTTACCAGCCCCATCGGTAGGTATCAGTATTTTCACTTTACAGGGGAAGAAATTGAGATTTCTGTCTTTACGGCACATGATCGATAAAGAAAGCTAAGAGTGGAAGAAGAGAACTGGAGTTTCCAGAGAGAGGTAGGAAGCCTGGTTTCAGCAAAAGCACTTGTAATTTAGAATAGAGCATTGTCAACACCTCTCTCGGAATATGTCATTTGTCATGCTCTCCTAGGTAACGCGCTTCTCTATGAGGACACATTTTGCTAATTGATGTTCGTTCTACTCATGTTTGTTCACGGTTACTAATGAAATATGTAGGTCAACATTGTTCTGGCACTGGCTTGGTTAACGTGACGATGTTTGAAATATTTTGTGTATTGATGTTTATTGAATTTCATAGAACCTCAGAAGGAAGATATTATGGATCAGCTAACCTTCAAAGAGGAAAATAAATCAATCAACACTATTCTTATCCCAATTATTCAATTTAGGCAGTTTATTTTTAGAGCTGTTATGATTCACTTTATTTTTTAATTGAATGTCATTGATGGATACATCTGAATCACAAAGTAGCTGAAGGATTATATCTCAGACCTTTTCTATAAAAAGAATCTGCTCTTTACCAACCTCCACAGTTCTTCAACATTTCATTATATAAACTTATTTTGTCGTATCAATAAAATTTTGCAGTTCATTCTTCTTAATATATGACATCCTATTTAAAAACTCTCTAAACTACTTATGAGATTACCAGTAAGGTGCAGCATCACTCATTTTTATTTGTCAAGTGGATGAAAGAGAGGGAATAAAAGACTTTACCCTAAAAGCCAAAGGAGTAACTTTTTTAAATTGGAGATTCAAAGAAACAGTATCAAATTATAAATGAATTTAATCGGCCAGGATTGTTGCACGTGCTTTTAATTCCTGTACCAGAATTGCTGAGGTAGTAATTTCACTGTGTTTTTTAAACAAGCCTGAATGACATAATTAAAGCTCAGTATATCGAAGGTCAGTGATATACCAAGACTGAAAAATATCTCAACTATTCCTTCTGACAAATGTATTCATATTTGGTAGTTTTTGTACTTAGTCAATAAAATAGTACTTTTTATAATTAAAGTTTGCAATCAAAGTGAAAGTATTACCAGAAAAGTTAATGAAGACAGGAGAGAATTCATTGATTAATATAACCTTTACAATACAATAGAAATCTTTTCTCTCCACATAAATACGTAGGTGGAAGAGTTAGGAATGAAAAACAAATTGTAAGCTTTTCAATATGGAAAAAAGTGACTCATCTTAAATTATTACCCAAAATAGTATCCTTTTATTCATAAGGGCATTTATTTATTTAGTTAACAATCGCTTATTATTGTACTGCCTACAATCAGTAACATTGTGAGGAACAAAAAGAATAAGGACTCAATTTTTTTGTTCAGTGGGCATATAGCATTATAAATACAACAGATGAGCTGAATGGAAGTCGATGAGTGTATTTTGTGTGCAGAAATAAGGACACGAGGAATAGGCTGTGTAATTCAAAGAGGGGAATCCATGTTTCTTAAATGAATGATTCCTGAGTTCAGCTCTAATAGATAAGTTGCAATGAGTTGTTAGTAGGAAAGGATATATCAGCTTCCCCAGAATATCAGAAGCAAAATCAAGGCACACCATGAACACTGGCACTGTAAGTGACTAGGGTTTCTATAGCAAAATGTGCCAGTTGACTATCGGGGAAGTTGAAGCGCAGGTAGGGACTGGAGGCTTGGACAGATTCACTCTGTAAGGATTTTATCTCATCGATGTTTATGATGTGTTTTTTAAGTAATTGAGTGGCATCATCAGACTCAAGCTATCCATAGGGCACTTGCATATCAGACAAAGAAACTTGCAAAATCAACAGCATAGGCAGAGAAAACACCATTTTAGTAGAGGATGTCTCTTGGCTACAGTAGTAAGTAGTAAAAAATATCACCTTAATGTTTCTGATACTCATTGCAAGTAAGAGGAGAAGGTGAAAAGATGTTTGTTGTTAGTGGCTGAGGTATATATATATATATATATATATATATATATATATATATATATCCTCCTGAGGACTAGAGGAGGAAGATGTTGGGCAACTAAGGTACATGAAGTTTGAACACTTATGGGAAATAATAGTAGAGTTGTCTAGTAGGAAGATTTTCTGAATAACAGTATTTAATTTTTGTATATGGGGAGATTGGAGGGGTTAAAGGGAGAGCAGAAAAGTGGGAAAAAAATAAGAACCAAGATACATCACAGACAGGTGCAAATCCCCAATGGTGAACATGATAATAAGATACACTTAAAATGGACTGATAAACTCAATCTAAAAGAAAAAGAAAAGCAAGAATGGCTAGAACCACCCAGTACAAGAATCCAATGAATAAAAATTAACCTGTGAAGAATATCAATATTATATAAGAATAAAGAAGTAAAGAAAGCCATTAATTCTTGGAAGATATCTGGTCTTTGCTATGTGAGGGGCACTAGGCTGGGACTGGGATTATTACTTTACTTACCACATTTTATTAATGAGATCTTGATTGACTGACTAGTGCGAGTTTACATTGTTATCACTTTAAAAGTGATTCTCAGGTTAAGAATGGAATACCAAATGATACAGATAATTATACCTATGACACAGTGTAAGTAATGAATTAAACAATAAAAATGAAAATAAGAGAATCTCTTCAACTCAGGAGAGTTCTTTACCATAGTGGAAATATAGCCCTTAGGGGGGATCAATACTAACTACAAAGAGAAGTCAGTGGGAAAAGGATATTGCCAGTCTAAAAATTAAAAGGTTTGGTCTGTGAGAAGTAAGAAAAGAAAAATATTTATGGTTTCAGATTTATATAACAATGATTAATTTCTCAGTAAATTTCACCCTGGCTGGACTTGAGGAAATGACAGAAAAATGCTGTATAGTTTTTTAAATGAGCTCTGCCTTATGTACATTACACACGTTGCTCACTGTTAACGGTAGATAAAACAATTTCTGGAAGAACTATAGACTAATTTTCTTTATCTTCAGATCAGTTTATAATTTACACGGGAAACACAGCTTTTGTAAAGTTTCCTGAATAACTAAATAACCAATTTAGGATGTTCTCTTATCCCTTGACATACAATGAAGTAATAAAATTTTCATTTAATGAAAGAACAGTTACATATGAAATTCAAAATACCACTGATACATTATGGGGATGAAAGGAGGTTATCATCTATTAAATAGGTTATTAATTAATGTCATAATAGCTCAGAGAAAAAGAATATTGCTACAGTTTTGCAATGTCATCAATAAGAAATATTATAAATAAAAGGAGACAGGCTTTTATGCACATGATTAAAATATAGGAAATAATTTCAAAGAAAAATGTGGAATCCTCAAAATAGAGTGAGCAAAGCTTGGAAGGTCAGATTCCAGGTGACTGTATTGCTGTGACCACTATGCCTTACACAAGAAATTCCCCTTTCATTCAGTATTTAGTTACATCACATTATTATCACCTGAAAGATTCACAAGCTTTTTAAATGTTTTGGTGCTTTTTCCAAGGGAAAGAGTATTCCTTTGGTAAGTAAATAACAATATTTATGTTTCCCTATAACATTGTATATAAGCCACGTGCTCACATGGTTATGGCAAAGCTTAGCAATATATATTTATGATTCAATAATAAGATTTGTTTTCGTATTGGTACATTATTTTGCAGGATGCTGGGGACCAAATGTAAGGCTTTGAGCATGATAAGCAAGAAGTTTTCTACTGAACTACATCCCCAAACCAGTAAATAGTATTTACAGAAAACAGAGGAAAACACCTAGAAAGGTACCTGCTGCCTTCTTGCCTGAGAGTAGGTCAGACTAGAACCTGACTATGCCAACTACCCAGCAATGAGAAATGTTACCAGTTCAGAGTAGGCAGCCTCATCTAAATCAACACAATCAATATTCAAATACAGCATTTTTTAATCAGACATGCAATCTTCAAAAAACTGTAATCTGTCAATTTTAAAAACTAAAGTTACTGATTTCAACTCTGCATCAGTTTCTGTCAGGTGCCTGGACTGATTCTTACTAGCACAGTATCCAAGGCGGAGGAAATACTCCTTCACCTAATGGTTTTTCATATGCTCCAAAATGGAAAAAGTAGTGTAAAATTTAGGTCTATTTTTCCATCAGCTCTTATGATGTAGACTTTCCACATTTAATTTATTGACTAAAATGCATTACACATCTAATGTAGTCATTTTTATCTAATGGACCGAGTATGTATAATGAGATTTTAGTCTTACAATTTTCTTTTTTATTTTTTGTTCTCAAAAATATGACATTTTTACCAAATAAATACTCTTCTGTATTTTATTTAAACCTTTGTTCACACATTCAATGAAGTATCTTAAACTATTTCAAAATAGTTGTTTTATATGCTTCATTTAAACATTTAAGAGAAACTATGTTTTTGCATATAATTTCTTTATTCAAGCTTCCTCCTATTAAAATCACCCAGGTATAATTGAATACCAGCGACAAGAAATTTTGAAATGTCCTACAGGATAGGAAAATATTATTGAACCATTACATCTATTTTAATTTCAAATATTCAGTTTTGCAATTGTAAATATTTCTATTATTTTAGTAGCTATTCAATCACTAATTAAAATATTGTATCTTTTATCTTAAAGTTCCTAGTTTTATTAAAATATGAGTTCTTAGAAACTACATAACTCCAATATCTGTATGTATGTAGAAGTATTAAGACAGGTATAAATCACATTCTTGTCTCCTTTACATTTCCCTTTCAACACATATATCATCAAACTTTTTCCTCAATGTCTAAACCAATACTCTTGTTTCAATAGTTTCATTACTTAACACTTCCAGTTATATATTTTCTCTTCTGTATTATTACTTCATTCCAACAAATTTAAAATGTTTAATTTTTAGTAGTACTAACTTTAAAAAAGCATTCTTCAGTATATTTCATTTTCTTTATAGCCTGTAAGCCATTTTTTCATTTACATACATGGCAATAATTACTAAATAGAATTTTAGCAAACTATTACAAGTGTAGGTTTCTCATCTTAGATGTTCATAGGTTCGTGAATTTAATTTTACATTCCTCAGCTTGCCCAGCAGCCGCCAGCCTGCATCGCAGCACTGCATTTGATTAAGAAAATTAGGAGATGGGTTTGAATGTTCCAGTCTATCTAGGAAGATCAGTGCTCAGAGTATAGTTTTCAAATGCTTCTGGTTTCTATTCCTACTCTGGAGAATGGGAACTGTATGACTATCCTCTTTTACTAATAAAATTCAACCCTTTTATTATATCTCATTTGATAGGTAACTCTCTTAAAGAAAGAACTGCAGAAAGCAGTCAATAAATCCATAATTTAATTTTACTGAGTTTCACTTAGGTCCATAAGGAGAAATGCTGCACATAGTTCACACACACACACACACACACACACACACACACAATCTAGTCTGAAACTATTTCTGTCTTTGAAAACGTGTTTCAGTATCACAGGACCCTTTCAGTGACCTGAGACAGAGACCTTGGAAATGTGGCCCTGAAGAAAGCCATTAAGGATGTAAAGGAAGTAAATGTAAAAAGCAGAGTTTATAATTCTTGCAAACTCAGTGCCAAATGCTCTTCTCTTTGCAGCACTTCTAATGACTCTCTTGCTAAGCAGAGCTGAGTTAATATGGGCTCGTGGGACGTCACCTCCCGGCCTCAGTGCTGTTTCTGTCAAGCAGCGTGTTTTAGTCTGCAGAACTGTAGAATAGGACTCATATGATGTAGCTTTTACCAGTTCATTTTGTACATTTTGCTTTATTGTAGATGTGGGGATCTTGAATGAGTTCATGGTGCTACACTAAAACATTAAGGGGTCAAACATGAAGATGTCACAATTTTAAAGTAAAATGTAGGCATCATTTATCAATATCAAAATCCTTAGATCATATATATCTAAGAAAAAAATATGTATATAAGAAAAATACATATGTAAGAAAAAAATATATGTAAGATACATATACACACACATATGTGTATGTGTGTGTGAAAAATTTTTGCAAGCTCAGCTAATTTTGTTTCATTCTTCAATATCTTATCGTGATCTGTGGATATTTCTTCACAAATATTCTACCTATTGTTTATCTATTCTTGCCCTAAACACTTTTTAAGAGGTTAAAGGTCTCCAAGAAGCAGAATTCCATTTCATAAAAAGTTTAACTGAATCAGCGGTTTGTGAACAACTAGCAGTCCTTTGGTGACCACTCTCAGCAAATAAAGTTTTATTGGAACACAGCCATGTTGTGTACTTATGCATTTTCTATGGCTGCTTTACTGTTATAAAGCAAAGTCATTACAACTCAAATTGTACGTAGAAAAAGTTCAAAGTACTTAAGATAAGATTTGTGACTCTGTAGAAAATTGGTTGACCCTAGTACGGAAGATGGAAATTAGTCTTTGCAATCATGCACAATCACTTATGTGTGATTAAAGAATTTATAATAACTGGGCTTT
This sequence comes from Petromus typicus, assembly GCA_004026965.1. Lineage (NCBI taxonomy): Eukaryota > Metazoa > Chordata > Mammalia > Rodentia > Petromuridae > Petromus > Petromus typicus. Next base: position 6,795 of record PVIR01034238.1, read on the forward strand.
GAAGTTCCATTTCAGTATTCTTCAAGATTTATTTCCTTCTACTATCCCATATTGACACTGCTTATTAGTATATTATAGGTTGAAGAGTATGGTATTTATAATTTGACATAAGACAGTCTTGCATAATTTAAAATATTGTCTTTGAGATTCCTTCGGTACTTCCTTATTTACTGACTTTCTTACTGACCAAAATTTTTCTAGTTATCAAAGAAAATTACAAAGAATCTCATCAAAAGCAGAATTGCCATTCATTTTTTGGTCAAGAAGTCTTGCTACAAAGAAAATAAAAGCTAATTCATTTAATTATGCGTGTTCCCTAGAAACATCCACACCATCTTAGGTTGAGTTCTATGTTGATTAGATACTTCAGTTAAATGCTGTTTTCCTGAGGAAATATTTATTTGGTATACTTATTTTTTTCAACTTGAATTATTAGGGGAATATGATCAGGCCCTAAAAATAAAAAAGACAGGTGTTCAGGCAACCATGAAAAATTTAAATGGCTTGATTACTTCTCTGTGGTGGATGATTTGTTTTATTGTCTGAAATCACACAATTACATTGTGCTCTACTTCCATCTATAGTTACATCAAAGAGAAGAGAAAAGAATAAATTGAGCTGGTTTCAAGCACATTTTGTATAATAACTGCAGAGGATTGAGAGTTGGCAGGCCAGATGAAATGTGCTCAAAATTCACTAAGACAAATATTTAATATTTTAAAGATCCTGACTTGACATATATTTCCATATATCTTCCAAGTGCTTTTGAACATGTTCCAAATCTCCATTTAGAATAATGAGCAGTAAGAAAATTCTCCTTTTCCCAGTCATCCAAGGGTATAGATAAGAAAAGATCCTACCCACGTCATTCCTCATCAAGATGTCTTTCTTAGATTCCACTTAAATATCTTACTCAGAATTTCTTAATTTTGACAGTCAATATAAGCATCTTGTGAACTTTTTTTTAAAATTGTGATATTTAAACCCTATACACACCTGACAGATTCAGATAGAGTTGGTCTGGTGTAAGTAAAATAGCAATATAATTTTGAGAATACCAATATCATTGTAACATACACTGATATTGAAAATGGATGACTTAAGTACCTTTTCAACCATACACAGGCTGTGTAGAATGACAAACCCAAGATACTGTTCATAGAAACCAAGCATGAAGTTTCTGATGGAGTTAGGAATGAATGTGAAATAGAAAAGCAGTATTATAGAAATTTAGTCACCAGTAGTACATATGAACAGATGACTCAAATTTATTTTCCATACTAAAATAAAGTGAATGCATAAAACACTTGCATGGTAACATATGTATGTGGTTTACCACTTGCCATGCAATTTCATATTCAACCAATATTTGCCAATAGCTTAATGAATATAGATGGATATAAAAATAAGTGATTTGTGCAGGGCATAGTAATCAGTGTCAACTATGTGCTTTTGTCATAAGAATTAAAGTAGCTAAAATAATCCATGTGGTTAGAAAAAGTGAATGCATTAAAGCTGCAAGCAGAAATGTGGTCCAGGATGTAAGAATAAACAAAGTTCTGATTTATCATCAGTGGGCATATTTCAGAATGAGATTGTCCTATTCATTTTTTGAGATAAGAAAGATAAAAGTTTCACTGAAGACAGGATGCTGCATTTCATAGATAACTAGTCCAAGTCCTTGTTGTCATAGATTTCTTCTAGGGCAGAGGAAAACAGTTGGATAGCAGAATGAAGAACGTTATGTCTGTGTTTCTGATTAGATTCTTGAATGTTTCATAAAGCATACCGTGCGACCACTATACCAAGGCTAACTCATGAAAACAAGATGTCTCCCAAATAGTGCTATTCTTTTTTTAAAAAAATAATTCAAATCCTTATGTTACATTATATATATATATATACACACACACACACATCATGATTGCACTCAACATTGATAATTTGTACCTATTCTTTCATAAATATATAATTAAACCGATTCCCAAATCCCAACATTTTATTGTCTTTTCTTTTTAGAAAATGAACTTTTAAAAAATTTCTTCTTTTTTATATTTTATCATTATATTTTTACATTAGAGGCGATGCATAGTGAAAAAATAAAGAATTAATATAATAAAAGACACATAAAAATGATATTGATCATTGCTCATTTGATCTAAGTAACTAACATGATAATCATGATTTTTATTTTTTGATGTGATTAAAATTTTTCTTAGTACAGAAGATTATATTGACATGAGCTGCTTAAATGAATGGGAAGATAGACTTGATCCACAACTGACTGAATTTTGACACTATTAGAAAAATTATATAATTAGTCATTTTTCATCAAGGGCCCAGGTTCGATCCCTGGTAATCATAAACAACAACACTAAACTAGAGACTCACGCCCACCAGCAGCCAGAACCACATATCACACTGCTGGGCGTGGTGACTCACGCCCGTAATCACAGCACTTGGGGGCAGAGCTAGGAGGATTGCTGAGAGTTCAAGGCTGAGCTCAAGACCAGTCTGAAACACAAAGTGAGACCCTGTCTCAAAATAACACACACACATACACACAAAAAAACCCCTTTAATGTGTATTAACCCAGAGATTTTAGAAAGGAGAAAAAATTTTCTAAGTTGCTTCACTCTGATCTGTACCATAAAGATTTTCCAGTGTGCGAAAAGCTGATAGCCGCTGCCCACAGAAGCCCAGTGAAGCCGGACAGGAGCACCCGCTCTTCAGCCGATCCTCCTACTGGAAGGGTCAATTATAACCATTCGCCATAAAAGGACATTCAAAGCAGAACTAGAAACTGGTGCTGAGGGCACTGCGCAGTGATTATTTTCTAGATATTTTACGGGGAAGAGAGGATCTGGATGTGAATGGGAGAAGTCATGTGACTCGCTGAATAAATAAGCAGAAACAATGAGAAAGTAATGACCACTGAATTCCCAGTGTTGCACTCAAAATTTTATTTTCTCAAGAATTTCACTTCCTTCAGGACAGAGAAAGGCATTCATTGCTAAGGCACTGTGGAGGTTTTGTTCCATGTGCCTCGGCGTAGAGACTTTATTCTTAATATTCAGTGTGTTGTAATTTCTCAGTAAATACCACTGAATGGACGAATGCATGGAAGGATGGACAGTTGAGTGAGAAGTGTAGTTCTCTTTTCACCTTCCTACCTCTTACTAAAAATACCAAAGAAATTTGCCCAGGACTTTTATTAAAGCCCATCTGTGATGGAAGAGAGAATATCTCCAGAAATTAAAGTGCCTTTAGATGTTTTTTTTTTAAATTGAGGTTTACATCCATTACTATTTGAACAATAAGAATGTATGAAAAAATTTCCAATATTGAATTATTATTAAACGGAAAATTATTATGCAAGTCAAATAGAATTGCAGTCTGTATGACTCATTATTTACATAGCACTGTTATTAATTAGCAGATTATTAATTAATAAGTGAATAATTACACAAATAAATGACAATCTTAATTTTAAATTAAGGTGTGCATTCTCACTAATACAAAATCCAGAAGTTATGGTGAAAAATGACTAATTATATAATTTTTCTAATAGTGTCAAAATTCAGTCAGTTCTGGATCAAGTCTACCTTCCCATTCATTTATGCAGTTCAGGTCAATATCAAATTTATAGGAATTTTTCTCTCTTACTAGCTAAACACCTTATTTTTGCCTCTTGATTCACAAACCCTAAAATATTTGTTATCTGATTTTGTACAGAGAAAAGGTGACTGACCCCTCATTGTACTTTAACCTGCAAGAATGCTGAGCCCACTCTACTCTACGATCCTCTCCTTACCACTTTGCTTTGTTTTATGCACATAATAAACTCTCCACCTATGGCTCTTGAGTGCTCAGTGAACAAATCAATGTATGAATGCCTTCTATACTTCTCACATTCACATGATGATGATGAAAACATATATCCTCAGAGTTTACAAAAACAGGCCGTTAAATTTTACTCACATTGGAAAAATAATTTTGGAAATTACTTCTTTTCAAATTAAATCTACTAACATATTGATGTTAAAAAGTTCCATCAAACTTCAGAAAGATAGAATTATATGTAATTGGAAAAGACTTTCTGGTTATCTGAAATGATGGGCTATTTTCCCCCACTCGTGAATGTGATTCTAGCCAGCTCCTTCCACAGAGGATGCTGTGATCCTCTTGTGACACTAAGTAGCAACATTAAGGTGTATGTATCCCAGAGGATACTGCACTGAGAGATGGCTTTAAGAAACACTAAGCATGGAGTGTACCTGGAAGCATCTGTCTTTTGGCTGGCTCTTCCTTTTGCTCTTGAAAAATTTCAGGTGGGGCACATTGCATATCCAGTTACGCTAATGAATCACCAAGGAATCTTTCCCACTTCACTTTGTGTAGCATTCATGGTGTGGAAAGATTTCGTTAAACACTGTTCTGGGACTAGAAGAGCTACGCAACTCAAAGTTAAGTGCCTTCAAGATTCTCAACATAAATAGAACTAAATCTGCTTAATTGTATGTGGCCTTAAGGGCTGTTTATAAAACTCAGCAGCTTCTGTATTCATATCTCCTTTTGTTTCTATGGTTGAAAATTTCCTTTTATAGTATCGGTCTTTTTATATATCTCACTTCAAATCCTTTCTTGAATGAAGTAGGATAGTCATAATTATTAAATATACATTTATAAACTACATGAGATTTGTTTTGAGATATATCAGAATTAAGTAATGATTTTTCTTCAATGAATCAAGCAATAAATTACAAGTGCTTTTCTTTTTAACATTCACAGGACTTGGGGTAAGCATATAAATGGAAATCCACATGCCATATTGAGGCAGGAGATTAGAGTATGGCAAAATAGCTGGGCAAGTGATCATGACCCATAAGTCATGAAAATCTAGCACATATTCGCAGAAGAGCTTCCAAGCCTTGCACATGATTCCAACCAGTGACTACTTTGTTCATTCTCCTGGCACAAGATCAAGTAGGGTTTTGACGTCAGAATGGGGGATACAAAAGATGTTGGCTTTGAGCCTAGTGAGCACTGTAAGCCTTTCCTTGGTGTGTTCGACCCTCTGCAGAGCACATTCTTTTTGCTTTGTACAGTACCTTTAATGAATGTAAAACCTCATCACCTTATTTCCTGTCTAACTTGTTATTCAGGACAATAGCCTAGAAAGGACCCCCAGGAAGAACACAGTCCCACAAAACTCCAGTAACATTTTGTCTAAGTAATTCAGGGTTACACATTAAGCTAATATATGGCTTTATAAAATATCTTCTTGTCTCCCTACATTCAAATAGATGCATTTATATAGCCTACAAGGCAGGGTGAGCAGAGCTATCTTGGCTCCTGGAAAGCGTTGTCTTTGGGGGACCCACCTTCCGCTCTTCTGTGTTCTATCCGACTGGATCAGCCAAGATCCAAGAAGACCAGCGCTGCCAAGTTCTCCCACACTACCCCTCAGCCATCTCGCTGCCTTTGTCTACCTAAATTTAGCCTGGAATGTTTGGGGCTGGGTCCTGGGTTGTCAGACTGTGAACTAAAATGTGGTGTAGTATGTAGTGGGCCCGTTCTTTTGACCCTGTGATTCCCACATTCCACAAAAAGGCATAATGTAAAGAAAGCTGCAGTGGGCTCTGAGTCTTTAGAATTTCCATGGATCCTTTTTACTTATGTACAAAGAAGTCTGCTTAATGTAAAGTAAAGCACATTGACACCCAAGCCAGTGATAACTTCCAATCTTGAACTCCTGCAACCATAACCCTGTTTAATTACTCGAAGTGTCTGAGCTTTGGTTTCTTACCTTTTGAGTCTAGTGTGAAGTTTAAGTAAGATAGTAAGCACAAGGCATTAGCACAGTGCTTGATGTCAGGATATATTTTAAATGCTAATCTTTTTACTATAATATAAGAACTACTAAATAGTAAATACCTAAGGAATGCTCAAAGTGTGCCTTATATAAAGTGGTACACAAAGTATTCTTAAAAAGCATTGATTGCTTTGGAAAAATAGAAATATAATATAGCTTTAAAACTCTACTATTGTATTACTACCAATAATTAATATACGACAAAATATTCAATGTTGTACCTTTTGCAGGGTTTTATGCCAAGTATTATGAAAATATTTTATTGCTTTAGAAAAAAATCAAAAGATAGAGTACTTGTTATGTGTCATGCTAAAAATTTTATATCAATGACCTCAAATTAGCCATCTGAATTAAATACATACTCATAAATACTTTACGAATGAGCAGACTGAGTTGGTACATGGTTATATAAATTAGAAAGTGGGTACTGTGGCAGGAACCACGGACAACTTACACAGAGTTAAAACATACTTACTAGGATTTATTTACTTGGATTTGAGGAAGTCTGCCCTGTTTTGAGGGATCAAATACTGGGATTATTGCGGACATCTGCCCCACCCTGTGGAATTTTAAACTACAAGGATTATTACACTAGGATTATTGGCCTTAAGACTTACTGGGACTTCCTGGGATTGAAGGATGTCTGCCTTGCTCTATATAATTTTCAACTACAGAGATTATTGTGGGATTGCCCTGTTTTATGCATGCTAGGATTGTGGGTGTGAAGGCTTGGTACCAAATAAAGGTGCTGTGAGCTGGGGTTATGGGTTCTTCTGCTCTTGCTTCTGCTGCTGCAGCATTTGGCCTTTGGCTACCACTGCTCAGAGCTCAGAATCAGGCCCAGGCTCAATCTTTTTCTCTAGGTTCTGAATTTGTTGTTTGTTGCTTATTAATCCTTTAAGTGTGGGACTATCAGGGGATTGGAGTTTACCATGAGGATTCTGGCTGCGTCCTCTTCCCTGGACTACCACACACTAGAGCTGTGACCCAGGTTTAACTGCAAACTGCTCTTCTATGCATTTAAAACTTCATGAAGGTTAGAAAAGTGAAGATAAAATCAGGCATATAAATGAGAACATTGCATAATGAACAATTATTTTTATTACAGGAAAACTCAACCTCTTGGTGTGGAGGTAATAATATCCTGGGAGAGGCGCTGTTTTCAACTTAAAATATATTCAGTTTGGGACTGAATCATCTTCCATCATCTAATCAGCTCATGACTGCACCTGGCTATCTCCAGACTTTTAAGGAATATTGAACCTAGACACTACTACACACTACACCAAGATATTTCATAGAATAAATCCAGCGTGATGATTTGAAAAGCAAACTGTAATGATTAAAAGCAGAGGGGGTACTTCTTCAAATTCAGATTGCCAGGGCCTATCCCAAGCACAATACCTTCACTTTGATGGCTACATACCACTGGAATCAAACTGTTAACAAATGTTCCAAGACAATTCTTATACATATTTACTTTGATCTTCAAATTTTGCTGACTTAACTAGTGCGGGGAAAGATCCCAGGTGTTCATATTTAAGCTGCTCTTAAGATGGTTTTAATTTCACAGCTCACCTTGAGAACTGGTTCTATTTTCAGCAGGAAATTCTTGGTAAAGTGTGATTTTAGAGGGCAGAATATTACCTGGATATATTTAGAGATTCTTTTTATCAAGGGTTAAATGATTATTCACTCAGTGCCAGGCACTGGGCTTTGAAGTCTTGGTAGAAAAGGAAAAATGAGACAGGACACCTACTGTCACATATCATGAAAACAAAGGAAGAGATCAGCGAATAAAAACAGCACTATAGACAGAACAGCAAAAAATAAAATGAAACTGAAGTAACACTTCCCTCAATGCATAGAAGAGTGTGATTATTTTTTACAAGCAATAAAAGAATGTTGCACTATGACAAATAAAAAATCCTAGTAGGAAAACTGAAACGCAAAGAAATACTAGCAATAATTTGACTTGTAAGTAGCATTTGCAGTCGATTTATTGATTAGGAACATTACTGGCTTTAATTTTTTGTTGTTGATTTTAAACCATTATTCACATTCTTAAAACCGTTATTCACATTATTCACTGTGGGCCTTATTTGTCTTTCTTAATTAAAAAGCTGCTTCAGTTTTTATGAGGACACAACAGAACGCTCCTTAAGAACCACAGGTTTCAGAGCTCTGCTTAAGTACTAGCAGTTGACTGGCTTCCTCTGTTCACACTTTTTGATCAATTGATACCTACTTTAGATTGATATCTGGCTGAGTTGGAACATGTTTGATCTTCGAATAAGAGTCCAACAATAAATAAATATCCCACAGAGCCTTTTAGGTTTTATCTAGGTGAAAAAACTCTTTTATCATCCGAGTTCTTTGATGTAGATGACCTTCTGCACCTTTGATGTGCTGGATGCCCTAAATGGAAGACAGTCTCAACAGACTAGCAAATCCAGCCTGGGGTTTGTGGAAGGGAAGCACTTAATGATACATAGGCAACTGGGAGTGACACTTGGATAAAAACCAATACTCCTGTTCTACCCCTCACTTCCAATTGCTCGATACATTGACTAATGAACGATTAGTCATAGATTTATTTTGAGGTGGTCATTTTTTTATATGCCTTAAATTTCACATTTATATAATGTATCATGATGAACAAAGTAGAGATGCCCCAAATTTTTAATTGAGTTATTTCCTGATGAACCTACCAAAAATTTAAAATATCCTGTTTACAAATGAACACTTTCCAAATAATAACAATGAATAATAGTAATCAACAATGTTAATAGTTAATATTGCTAGTGTTAATTAATAAAATAAATACTATTTAGTAATCTAACCTATGAAGCATCATGCCTTAGCAACGGAATGCAGACTCACTATCAGTTATTCACCCCATGACCACATATGACCATCTAACTAGGATATTTAGAAATATAGTGAACTCCTAGGTTTTAAAGCCTAACAAAAAAGTCATAGAAAGAACATTAAGACCAACTACAAAAACTGCCAAGATCTTTGGATTTAGTAGCTTGGAAATGGAATTTGGAGAAGACCATTTTGGCCAGGAAATTGGGGGTGCTTCTGGCTATGATTATTGCTCTTCAAATCCTTGAACTATCTTTTTAAACTTATGTTTCATTTTCTAGATTTGATTTTAAAATGATTGTATGCAAAAATTACAAAAATAAGACAAAGAATTATCATGTTTCCCTTTCCCAGCTTTCCCAAATATAATACCTTTAAGGAAATATATATTAGAACCAAGAAGTTAACATTCACACAACACTACCTACATTTTGTCAACTAGCCAAGTAATTTAAACGTTATTTTTAAAATCAGGTTCTAATTCTGAATTATATATTCCATTTAGTATTTATTCATATTTTCTTAGCATTTTTTTAGTGTGGGAGAGACTAGAACATGCTCAGATTGTCTAATGTGTTCTTACAAATTATGAATTTTTGGCAAAATATTACCAAAAATGATGCATGCCTTCAAAGGTTAATTGGAATTCCATTCATTACTCATGCTCTACAACTGAGGTACAGTCCAATAAGTTTATTATTATAAAGCTGGTTTTGAGTGTAGATTTTTGACTTGAGTTATCTTCTGAATTGAGCAACTCAGGAAATTAAGCTTCTTGGTGCAAAGACAAAATGAGTGAGTTGAAACTAGAGGCTTCCCCCATGGCAGTGCAGACCATCTGGGTGTTTACGGAGGTCTACGCTCTACATACAATTACCAGTGAATTCATGAGCCAAAAGCTAGTTGTGCTGAGGTCATCAGAAGTGTTCAGTATTTTGCTTTTAGACATGAAGTAAAATTGCACTTTTTGCTCCATGAAGTTAGGCATGAAGTTCGCTTTGCTTTAATCAAATGCATATGAGAAAACATCATATTAGTAAATGTGTGCATGTGTTGTATGTAAAACCAGTACTTGTTGCATGTTAGCCAGCAATTTTACCAGGGAACCACATGCTTAAGCCTGCCATAAATATATGTATGTGCATATGTCTATATGTATACACATGCATGTGCATATATGTATATGCATATACATGTGTATACATACACATATATAATTACACATGTATGTGTACATATATGTTTGTATGAAATACATATATGTATATAAAATTTATACATACCTATATATGTATGTACACATACATATATGTATATAAAATATATATGCTTTTATATATATTTTATATATAAATATATACAAAATATATATTATAAAATATATATATGATATATATATAATATATATACTTTTATATATATATATATATATTTTTTAGGGGGAGGTGGAGAGGTGCTCACCATACCGTGGTCTATACTATGCTCGCTAACAGAGATCTTTGCTGTTCTGCCAAGATAAATCAATATTTAGCTGCAAAGGAATATGTTTTTTTCACACAGTGGGAAGAAAATTATTGATGAAGGTTCCAGGTGTATGGAGTAACAAGGGCTTTGCAAGGGAGAAATTACTCTCTCTTCTTGTATACAGTCAAGATATACACTGATAATTATATTGTAAATAATTAAAATAATGACAATGACAGTTACTATCTGTAGTGAACTGTTATGTGACAGTAATGGACAAGAATTATGCAT
>PVIR01034239.1:0-17253 GCA_004026965.1 Petromus typicus
CCCTCAGCCTTCCTGTGGGCTGGTGAGTGAGCTCGGACCACGTTTCTCCATTGCTGAGTGGCAGCGCATTCTGGGGCCACGCGGAATGAGAAGCACTCAGCCTGGGCACCCGCACAGTCCTCGGCCTCAATCATCCAATTGCAGGATGGCAGGCTACTATTTGCTGGCTGTCAGAAAAGTCAATTCTCAAAGCTCTTTTACATGTTTATACGGGAGAGCTCTCTGTTTAGCGGAGGCACAGAGCACGTGCGTGCTGTGAATTAATCAGGAAATAGCTATTTGAGAAGGACAGCATGGCAGCTTTCAACAACTAGTTCTGCAAAATTACCACCATGGAAACATCTGGGGAGACAGAAACACTCGTTTAAGGAGATGGTAGGGTGGCAGGGCGGCCTTCCAGACTGGCACGGTCATGAGGTGGGTGTCCCAGCCTCCTAATGAAATGTCTGGCTGTCAACGTGGGTCCAGTTTCCTTTGCGAACGGTCGAGAGCCCCGTCTGGCCTGCTTTCCTGTGCTGCCCCGTGCTCCCCAGAAATCTGCCTGACAGAGGCTAAGGCGGGAGAGCAGGCCGAGGCAGGGTGTAGGCAAGAGAGGAGTGGGCGCAGGGGACACCACGGGAGCCTCTGCCCTGCGTGACGGTGCTCAGACCTGAGCTGCTTCCCGCACTCTGCAGGCCAAAGATGCTCAGCTGCAGGAAGACACGGCAGAGGGTCACCGCGCAGACTTCCAGGTCCTTCTCTGGATACTCTAAGTTCAAACGGAAGACGGTGTTGTCCCACAGGCCTCTGCAAGGTAGGCACTAAGCCCCCACGTCACAGGCCTGCAGTGAGCCACTCCGGCCACCATCCCAGAGGTCTTGCTCCTACCCAGGTCAGACTACCCTGTCTTGGCCAGGGGCTGTGTGTCCAAGGGCAGAGGTCCTTAAGGGCCAACTGTCTCCACAGTCGCCTCTCAATACTCCAGGGCCCCGTGGGTTCCAATGCACTCAGATACTCCAGCCCCACATATAAACGGCACACGTCTCCTTAGCACACAACCTGCACCTCCTCTGGTGGACTTTAAGTCATGTCTGAGCACTTTAAGCCTAACACAGTGTAAATCCTGTATAAATAGTTATTAACATTGAATTATTTAGGAGACGATGATAAAAAATAAGATAGTCAGAGAGATGTATTTTACTTTTCTACCTACTTTCCACCAGTGGTCAGTGACTCAATGCAGAGCCCGAGATCTGGAAGGCTGCTGTGTTTGCTGGAGGTCGGTGGCATAAATGTCACGAGACCCTGAGGGGCGCACCAGGACCCGGATGGCGGCCTCGCCGGCACCCTGGAGGAAGTCGGGGCTTTCACAAGCCCACAGCCCCGGGATATTCTCAGGTCCGCTCTGGAGCGGGGAGCCCCACGGGTAGGGGACCCCAGCCTGCGTCCTCTTCCCCGTCACAGGCACCCAGCAAGTCCAGGCAGGCGCGCCCACAACTGCCTCTGAGCTCGTGTGCACGTGCACAGGTGCCCTTCTGCTTGGTGCCCTCGGACTCGGTGCCCACCTTGCAGAGGATTGTGGCGTGAGTGCTTTTCCTTATTCGGCTGGAGATAAGTGATAGCTTTTGCTGACGCTGCCTCAATCCCCTCTGCAAGGAGCTTTCAAGGGATGCTGTACAGTGCCTGTGGCTCACAGGGCCCTTTCTCCACCCCATTTTTCTTCTGCCCTCCTCTGTGGCGCCCACAGGACCGTGCTGAGACTAGAATGCATTTTAACACAACGGTACAACGGTACAAGGATGTAACACATGTGGCAAGGACAGTACCCCCTGGTCCAGAAGGGCCCTTAACAGTGAGCACCCCACTGCCCAGCAAGCGTGCACTGTGACCCTGCCACGGCCACGCTCACCTCTCGGGGGCAGAGTGCCCAGACTGCAGGCCAGGGGGAGGGCATCTGGGCCTCCGGGTGGGCACCCAGCTGTGCTCTGACCCACATGAGCCAGCTGGGTGTCACCCTGCCTGGCTCTGGGCCACAGTGACAGTGTCCCCCACACTGCCTCACTACACAACGAGGAAGGAGGTCTTCCCAGAGCGGGGTCTAGCACAGGAAGGAGCTGGGGCTCTAGGCCTGCACCCCACCGTCGTCTTAGCAGGGACAGGGTAGGGCGTGAGGGGCGACCAGCAGCCGCGGTGGGAGAGCTTCCAGCTGCACTGAGGCCGGCTCAGAGGCTGCCCTCCAGGGAGGCGCTGGCCTCGCTGCCTGACTCCAGCTGGCTCTCCGGCTGCCCAGATCCCCACGTGAGGACACCCGTCCTCGCCAGGGAGTGAGGGCTTGTGGGCAGGGCCGGGCCTTTCCTGTCTGTCCTGAGATCTGGCGCTGAGCACTGAACTTGCTCTAGTAAACTCCTGAACTTGAGAAATCGCAGAGAATTCTGGTTCCACTAGGAGGAGACCTCAACGACCTGACACGCATCCCTTGGGAGAAGGAGTAACGCAGGTCATTTTTCGTAATGTGGACACTCCGCGTCCTTGGAAGGAGGAGGAAGGTGGTGTGATGCGGCACTTACAAGCACCCCCACATGCCAGGCTCTGCGTAGACCACCCAGTGCCTCAGCAGACATGATGGATTCTGGGGACGATGGACACGGATGGGACCTGACAGGTTAGTTCACAAACTGGTGGCCCCAAGCTGCAGGGCACGCTGGCGTGGCTCTCAGAGAACTGACAGAATTAGCTGATAATTCTTACAATTGGGAGACTTTGTTTAACACTGCGTGTATGGTCTCCTGACATCTCAGGCCATCTGGGGGCTGGAGAGGGGAGCCGCAGCTACCCCTTGGGGTTGATAATAGTCCAGCAATGACATGGTCTCTCCCTACCCAAAGGCTGCGGCCTGTGGTGGGCATGTGACCATCAGCAAGCTGCTCTGTTTCCCACGCCTCAGTTTCCTGACCTGTAAGGAGGAGCAGGTAACCTCAACACCTATCTCATAGGATTTCTGCGGAGAACAAGCTGCCACAGGGCCCTCTAAATGCTGCCTCCATGAAGCACACAGATAACGATCGTGCCACGGTCACGGCGTGTGCCCAGCCACTGCCAGGGTGCACGTGCGTCAAGCTGACGCCTCGGGCCAGCATGGCCCACTGCTCCCTGAGGCCCAGGGCAGCCTCCCTGCTCCTGGAAGTGGGTGGCACCAGGCACAGCAGGAGCCTGGTCCACCCTGGGAAGGGCCTGGAATTCCTCCTCATACGCTGCTAGGTCAAGCTGTCCCTCCTCCAGGGCTCAGGGCAGTGTGCAGTTCTTGCCATTTTGTTTAATCTGAACAAGACTGAGATGGACCCTGCCTGGGAGGGGCAAAGGGAAGCCAGCGGGTCCCCTCCACGCATAGTGCGTAACCAGCTGTGAATTACGCTCACAGCAGGTGGCCCACAGCCGTGGGGGCAGCGAGGTGGAGCTGTGCGCACTCAGGAGAGCAACAAAGACCTTGGGGCTCCGAAGGCAGGTTCTGGGTGGGAACGGTCACCAGCTCTTCAAAGGCCAATTTCCAAATGTTGTCAGATGACTCCCAAGCTATAAAACACTGAGGGCCAAACAGAACAAATCTGCCAAGAGGCACCAGTGAATGACGTCTGGGGCGCAGGACACAGAGGAACATGCAGAGAAGCCTGGACAGGGGCTGAGACTGCTTTAGGGGTGCAGGGAAGGCTGGGGGTGGGGAGTCATGCGACAGGTTAGGTAGAGCCCTGACCTCGGTGGGTGACCAGGCCTGTCACCAGATGGGCTGGCACTCTGGGCACAGTGATGGCAGCAGTGAGGGCATGAGGAGAAGAAGGTTTTCTGGGGCAGCAGGAGAGGACAGAAGAGGCAGGCTCTGGAGTCCAGCAGTGGACAGGGGTCACTGGATCAAGCACTATGAACAAGAGAGGTGATGGGGCATGATGATGGCTATGCCAGTGTGCCAGGGAGATGAGTGGCAGTGGTGGGGACTGTGGGCTGGGGTTGACCTTGGGCAGGGCCCTCCAGTGTGAATGTGGCCCGCAACACCAGGTCATTCAATCCCTCACGAAAAGCCAAAAATCATTTCTATGCAAAACCTTCCAAGTTTTAAAAGCTTTGGAAAGAGCAGGCAAGGTGCCTTAAGCCTGTCCTGAGCGCCAGTGTGAGACTTGGGCAGTGCCCTCCTTGTCTCTGGGGTGCTCTGGGCCATACCTGGGTGAGGGCGGCGGGGCAGGCAGCACCCTGCCCTGCCCAGCACAGTACCTGGGTTCAGGGCGACTGCAAAGCTGCTGCTGGTCAGACTTAGGGTCCTGGCGTGTGGGGCTGGGGGGGGGGGCGCTCCCAGGGCACCAGGGCGCAGGCAGACAGGAAGGAAGACCTGGGCCCAGAAGCAGCAGGTGGAATAGAACCTGCAGGTGCCCACAGTGGGGCCAAAGGGAGGAAGCAGGGTCCAGGGGCTGCAGCAGCTGCAGGGGTGGGCAGATGGGGAGGCCGAGACGGGGCTGCAGTAGGGCGGCCAGGCCTGTGAAGATGAGTCAAGCTGGCTACCGTGCCCCGAGGGAGGAGTGCAGGGAGGACATCTGCGAGGGGCAGGCCTGGGGCTGGGGCAGGGTCAGGCTGGAGTGACGGTAAATGTGGCAGTGCACGGCTGCTGTGCGCTCGGAGAAAGAGAACCTAAGCCGAGCACCACTTTCCCTGCGAGACCACCCTGCAGCTGGCCACTGGGAACCCAGGCTCCCACCTCTTTCTGTGTTGGCCCAGGGTTCTCAGCGATTCAGATGGAAACTGAATCAGCAAGTGCAGCCCTGGTAACCATCCCACCATCACCTGATGACACCAGATACGCTGGCACAAAGGGGTGACAGAGCCAGTGCCAGTCATGTCACCTGTTACCAGCCAGCGCTCGCGTCGGACACCGTAGGTTGTTGGTCTTGCCTGGCTGCTGGTCTCTGCAGCTCTGGGTGTGTATTACTCTTTCTTTGGAAAGGAACACTCTGTCTATACCACTCAAGACCAAAAAGTTCCAAACAGATTCACAGGACTTGTGGAGCCCACACTACCTGAGAACACCACCGGGGGCGTCCTTCTAGACTAAAACCAGAGAAATGGCTGGAGGATGCTGCTCACACAATAGCTGCAGGCCTGTTTGGCGGAAGAGCAGCGCAGAAAGCTTGCTGTGAATGCTGGGTATGCAAATACAGGCCGATCCCTTCTTTCTTAGTCATTCCGAGGTGTCCTTTCCCCTCCTCATAAAGGCAGCGTTAAAGTCTGAAGTGGTGGGGGTGGGGGGGAAGAGGAGTCCCCTCTGGCTAAAGGTCCTAGACCAGGACCTTCCCTGAGGGCAGCCTCACCTCAGGAATCTGGTGGGTCTGTCAGGGTGCTACTGCTGGGAACTGGCACAAAGCTCGCCCAGAGCCAGGATGAGCCAGACAAGGATCAGATAGATCCCTGACGATCCCTGAAGCCAGCAGGCCCAGGCTCTTCTGCCCATGAGCCAGAGAATCCTCCTCAGTCCCAGCTGAGACTCCACCCGATGCAGCTAAGGCGGCCATCGAGGCTGGGTGTGTGGCTGCCCTGCACCAGCACCACCTGTCAGGCTGCAGGGGCACCCTGCCCCTGGTCTGCCCAGCACTGTGGCCTCCTTTCCAGACTGGGCATGCATCTATACTTCCCTTCCTGCCAGGGCCGAGCCCAGCTCGGATCCCCACTTCTGGCTGGTGCTTGGACATGCTGGGGTCCCTCCCTCCCGGCCAGGGACGTCCTCTTCTTCCCCACCTGGCTGTGGTCTGTGTCACACCTGAGCCCTGGGACCCTCGGGGTCCCAAGTGTGCCCTCCGCCCACAGACTGCAGCTGCTCTGTCCCATCCGGGAGCATCTGCGCCCGCGACGGCGGCTCAGACCCGTGACGGGAACTTCCAGAGCTTTCAGAGACACCAACAGCCCACTGCGGTACACGTGCCATCGTTCACCTCCACTGGCCGGGACAGAGATTGCGAGGTCAGCGTCCGCCCCCGCGCAGTGGGCCAGTCCCCACTCCGCCAGCCAACTGCTGTGACGTAACCAGGGTTCCCTGGCCTGAGGTGCCCAGAGCTGGCGAGCCAGCCTGCCCGCCACAGCAAGCGAGCGGGCACCGCTGACCCAGAGCCACGGCTGCGTTTGGCCTTGGTTTGCATCCTGCTCCAAGCAAACCTACTGTAAAGAAACAATTTTGAGACAATTAGGCATATTTAAATATAGAGTGGGTATTAAGAGCCGAATAGTAATTATCGTCAGCCCTCAGATTGCCATTGGAGATGTACAGAAACAAACACCAGCTCTGTCAGAGATGCGCATCAAAGCATGTGTGTGTGAAATGGGGCGAAGGGAGGCAGGAAGAGGGATGGCGGAACGAGACAAGAGCGGCAGAAGGGGACAAGAGCGAGACTCTGGGACACGAGGGTCGGTCACCGTCAAGTCCACATTCTCCAGAAAGCTCCCTCCCGTCCCCCTCCGTGAGGCGGAAACGCAGGGTGCTCTCGAGCTGAGCGGCCCTGGGCAGGTGCAGCTGTCCTCCGACCACGGCCTCCTCTTGGGGTTCCCTGCACTCTCCCCCATTCTCCACACACAGCGGGGGTGTCTTGAGGCCCCCGAGTCAGACTTGGCACCCCTGGTTGGACCCCCAGCAACAGTGCAAACTCGGACTGAGTGAAACGCACGACGTCCAGGCATCCTACGGAGCGTTCCGCGTGTGCTCGACGGACGTGTGCCCAGTTAACGGGAACGGAGGCGCAGGGGCCTCTGGCGACACGGCTAAGAACACAAAGGCTGGCCCTGGGAGTGGCGCTGACGGACAAGCTTTCTCCGACTCCCATCTCCCTGTCTCTCTCCAGTAAGATCCAGACCTTCCAGGCCCCACAGCCCGGTTCCACCGCCCTCCGGAACCTCCCTCTGCCTCCTGTGCTCCCCAGGATGCAGCCAGGGCTCAGCCGAGCCTGGACTGGACTCGCTGTGGGTGGGTACCTGCTGGGGCTGCTCTTTCCCGGACACCCCACGCTGCTCCCGCCTCTGAGCCCCTGTGCCCAGTGGCCCTGTCCCCTCCTCCCAGGCCACTGCTCATTGCCCTACTCTGCTGTCTTCAGAGCACTCCATCGGCCTGAAGTGACAGCCGAGCGCCCACTCGGTGCCTTGCTCGGTGCCCTCCCCACCGGAAGGGCAGGTCTGCAGGCAGCGCCCTGGCTATCACTCCCCACATCTCCCCCACTCAAGGACATACAGCCCAGAATACAGTCACCAGCCACACATGGCTACTTCAGTCAAAATTCAAATTAATTCAAATTAAATTAATTTTAAGACGCAGTTTCTTGGCTGCCCCAGCTACACTCCAGCTTTTCAGCAGCCACCTGCCCGTGTTTAGGATCTACCATCCTGGCCAGGGCAGACACAGCATATTTCCATCACTGCATGAGGCTGTGGTGGGCGGCATGGCCCCGGCTGGACGGCACGTCGCGGAGACAGCACTGGGACCTGGAATGCTCATTTGTTCACTCACCACTCATCATTCCCTTGGAACACAAGCTGGGCACTATTTGGTGTGCTTGGTGCCATGTGGGTGAAGATGCTGGTATTGTGCCAGTTTTAATGAGGGTGATGTCCTGGGTAGACATCGAGTAAGACTGTTATGAGGAGGATCCGACAGACGATGGGCAGCGACAGAAGCCCAGTTTCTAGATTCTGTATCAGTCTGTTTTCTGTTACTGTCACAAAATACCGGAGGCTGGGTATTTCTGGGCTTCCGGAGACAGCGCTCCACACAGCCATGTGGAGCAGGCAGAAGAGTGGGCAGAAGAGACACAATTGCTGCCACACCAGCCACTGCATCCTAAGCCCTCAGCTTCAGCTACAAGGTGGGAACACCACTGCCGCCCTGAGGGCCGCTGAGGGTGAAGTAAGGTGACGCCCTCTTTTTATTATCTGTCTGGAGCCCCTGGGGCTCGTGTGTGCCTGACACCTGTGAGTCTGACACATGGCTGCCGTCACACGCTGAGGCGGCGTGTGCTGCCTTCTGCGGTCCTGCCTTGCGCCTCCTCCCGAGTCCCCATCCTCGGGGCCCTGTCTCGCGCCGCCTCCCGAGTCCCCATCCTCGGGGCCCTGTCTCGCGCCGCCTCCCGAGTCCCCATCCTCGGGGCCCTGTCTCGCGCCGCCTCCCGAGTCCCCATCCTCGGGGCCCTGCCTTGCGCCGCCTCCCGAGTCCCCATCCTCGGGGTCCTGCCTTGCGCCTCCTCCCGAGTCCCCATCCTCGGGGCCCTGTCTTGCGCCACCTCCCGAGTCCCCATCCTCGAGCAGCTCACATCCCCTGGGCTACCTAATGAGGAGGAAGAAGCTGTAAACGTTAGCCTGGGGTGTAACAGCGAGCACTTTCCAATAAAAAGCCTGCCCTTCCTCCTGCTGCCTTCTTTCTCCGCTCTAGACGCCTTGCTTGGATTAGCTCCTCCATTTACTCTTCTTCGAGATTCTCACGCAAAAAACCCAGTATTAATGAGCCCATCTCCCGGGCCAGGGCGTAGCTCCCATGAACCTCATTTTATCTCCTCTGCAACACACAGTGATAGCCTTCTCTGGGGAATATGAAATCAGACCAACCTGCACCTGCATTTGTCTGTGCTTTTCTGCCCTCAGTAAACTCAGGCAACAGCTGGCTGGCATTGCATAAGCAGTGCCCGAGGCCCTGCAGCCGCCCCATGTCCCCGAGCCCCTGGGACGCAGCACTCCAGCCTGCGGCCTGTGACCCCGTGGCTCTGAGTGCGTGCGCCCGGGCAGCAGTAACACGCTCCGTCACTGTACTTCAGACACCCGAGGAAGCCTGAGCACAGGCTGAAAAGAAAAGCCGGCCTCGGCCGAAAGGCTGGGGCTATCAGCCTGGGATCAGCCGGGAGACATGCTCATCTTGGCCCGAGGTGCGCGTTCAGGGGCAGCGCTGAGCAGCAGGAAGTGGGCCGGGCAGCCAGCGTGAGCTCATTACTGGTTCCCGAGGGAGGCGCTGCTGCCCACCTGCCAGGAAGTGCCAGGCAGGGCCAGGGAAAAAGCCAAGGGTGCCACGCTGGTAGTGGGCCCCAGTCCGGCCTCCTAGCACGCAGGGCCAGCCAGTCAGCGAGGCAGCGCCGCTGACCAGCCCCAGGAACTGTTCCCTACCCCGGGGCCACGGCCCGGACTTCTTTTTCTCAAATTTATGTTAGGTGCAGCTTTCTGCTACTCCTCTGAGCAGGGTGCGTGAACAGAGGTGGCCAGGACCGTCGGCCTCACTGGCCCCGGGGCTGCAGTCCCAGCAGCTGGTGAAATGTCAGGGAGCATGGCAGGCTAAGGCCAGCCAGAGGGGACTGCGTGGGAGGGCACTGTGCCCCCGCTGGCCCCCGCTGTGACCTGCTGCGTGATCCGGACAAACTCCCTATCCTCTCTCAGCCTTGGGCTTGTACCCGATGATCAGAAACGGCAGCAAGCGCAGGGAGCACACCTGTACACCCCCTACTCAACTTGGGAGGTTGAGGCAGGAGGAGCGAAAGTTCGAGCCCAGCCTGGGCAACTGAGGAACTCAGACCCTGTCTCCAAAAAGACAGAAAAAAAGGACTTGGGGATATATCTTGGTATGAGGGTCGTGGGCCCAGTCTTCAGTACCACAAGTGAAAAACCAAAACCAATCAACCAACTAGACCAATAAGCAAAAACCAAATGGAAAGGGCTGTGAGTGCTCCCAGGGCCCGGAACGCAGAGCACACTGCTCCTTCACAGCCCTCCTCCCTTCTGCAGGGCCGGGAGGAGCTGACCTGTGGTGGGGGGAGGGGAGGTGGGGGAGGAGAGGCGGCTGCCCTGAGAAAGTGGCACCTGGACTCCACCAAGCCGGGAGGAGGCTGAGTGTGGTGTAACTGCTACAGCTGACACAGCAGGGGGCTGTGAGGACACAGGCAGGGCACTGACCTCCGGGCTGCTGGAGACGGGCGGGAGGGCTGGGCCCACCTCTGGGGGCAGGAAGGACCCTCACTGTTCAAACCTCTGCACACACTGGACACGCCCACTACTTTCTGCCCGAACCAAGCTCAGGGAGGCCCTCCGAGGCCCCTCCCTGGTCTCTCTCAATACGAGCGTGCTTTCCTCCCGCTCTGTACCGTCTGGGGCGGTCCCAACCCGAAGAGGAGCTTCCCTGGAATGAACTACTGACCTTCACAGGAAGCCTCACCTCAGAAATCAGACTGCCAAGCTGCCAGCCACAGTTAAAAGACCTGGTGGCACCGGCTGGTACTGCTGCCCAGCAAGGGGTCCCTCCGCCTGGCTGTGGGGCTTCAGCCTGCCGCAGTCTCCAGCAGCCCCTAGAGTCTTTCCAACAAGCCTGAGGCGAGGCCCAGTTCCTGCTTCTCCTGTGTGACTGCTTCCTTACAGAGGCCCCGCCCCTGTGTCTGCCACAGGAGGGCCCACCGTAGTGACTGGCCCCTGCCCCGGGCCTCCCCACTCTCTGCCTTCAGTATTCTGCATCTACCCCCGGCCTTCCGCACGAGATGCACCTCCAGGGCACAGTCTGTCTTTTGCACTGGTATCTTCAGAACTGGTGGTGCAGCCTGAGGGCCATATGTGCAGAGTAACACAAGGGACATGAAGGGAAAAAATGCAGGTACTCGGGGAAGGCCACCCGGAGGGACAGGACAGGGTGCTAGGGGCGCTCAGAGAACCCAGGCCTCGCCCACACCTACGGAGCTACACGCACATCAGAGCAAATCTCCTGGGGAGTCATTGCTGGTGGTGTTCTGGAAGCCGTGGCTGGATGTTGGCCGGGAGCCTGGGTCTGTGGTTCACGTCCTCACCTGACTGCCAGCCGTGTGGCTGGGGCAGGTCACACAACCTCTCGGGCTCCTGCTTTCTTATCTGCAAAACTGAACTCTGATGTTTGTTCCCAATTCCCCCCAGAGACGGGCAAGTCACGTCACTTCCCAAAACTTCTGAGAGCCGCAGCTCTGCTCCTGGTGACCCCTTGGACGGCAGTGTGAAGCCCCCCAGGCTCTGGCTGCATATGAGAAGCGGAGACTGGGCCACCCTGTGCCCACGTAGAGGACCAGGAGCCTTGGCAAACTGCTCGGGGCTTCCGCAACCAAGTCCCCTTCGAGGAGTCGGACCCGCTACTCACCCCAGCTGTGCTCCAGTAGTTCCGGACCCTGATCGTGGTCAGGGCGAAGTCTCGCAGGCGTCCTGCGTTGCGGATGACAAAAAAGAGCTGGAGCGGAGGGTGGAAGGGGCAGGTCCACGCGCAGGGCTCGTTCTTGCCCTGCAAGGCCAACAGGACAGGGGCTGTTAGGCTCCTCTCTGCCTGATTAAACAGTGCCCAGAGCAAGTAAAGCCAGGGCGCTGGCAGCAGCAGCCAGGCCACCTACCCAGTGCCCCCAGGTCTCGGCCCCTGCCGCCCCACTGCCCCCACTGCCCCCGGCCCCGCATAGCAGGCCACACGGCCCCTCTGATCCATCAGCCAGAGGGGATTTAAAAGGCAGTGGGGTTTACTTTAATCAACTTAATCAGCTTTGAGGATGTGCAGGGGACAGGAGGGAAGGACCACCACACCCACTGTTTGATTAACCTGCCAAATGGAGCCTTTGATTTTCTTTTGTCAAAGCCTGCTGAATTTTTTAAAATTGTAAAATAGAAAAGGAAGACAGAATCTGGCCGTGGCGTTTGTTGGGACTGGGCCACGGCGCTGGGGAGGTGGGGGGTTGTTCTGTTCCCTTTGGGCTTTCTAAGCGAGGGGAGCCCTGGGGCGCGCCCTGTGCTTTCTGCTGCTGGCTGGGCAGCCGAGGTCGCCTCAGAGGCCGAGGGCCAGGAGTGCAGAGCGGCTGCTGTCGCAGTCGTGCACACTGGGAGTTCACATCTGGAGTGCTCTGAAGGCAGACGGGGAAGCGAGTCCGGGGACCCCCTCGGCTCCTGCTGTCCGCCAGCCCAGCGGAACAACCCACACCACTCATCTCCCAGCGCCGGGCTTGGGCTGGCCTCTGCTCCCCTGCAGTGCTCTACGCCCTCATCCCGCCAAGTGCAGCTAAAGTGTGGGCTCGTACGGTGGTGTCCTCTCTGGGCACAGGTGCGCCCATGTCCCGGCCTGCTTGACCGGCCACCCTGAGATACTGACGTTGGCCAGTTTCATGTCTGTGACCTGCTGGCAGAAGGGCCTGCGTCTGACTCTCAGCACACGGCACTGCTCCTCGGCATGCGCCACGTGCCGATGTTCCTTGTGGGGTGAATACCTGACACGGGGCGGAGAAAGATGAAAGGGGCCCCTTAACCTGTCACCTCACGGGGACGTCAGAGCTCTGAAGCTGGATCTGGCTCCCAGGTGTGTGAAACGTTTAAAAAGAAAAAAAGACAAATTATTTGCCAAGACTTAAGTGAGACTTCACCCAAGAGCCACACCTGTAGCTTCTCTACAGACCTGGAGCATGTGGGAGCGCCTGGCTCCCAGCGGCCAGGGCTTGGGGTCCGGCGTGTGGCCCTGAAGCAGCCCTTGGGCCCCCCCTCCTCAGCCCCAGCGCTGGGGTCCTGGCTCTCTCTAGCTCGATAGGACCCCACAGGTCCTATCGGCCCACCACACGCCTCACATTCCGGACACGCGGCGCGCCCCGCATTATACTTGAGACCATCACAGGGACACGTCTGCCCTGGACGAGGAGGAGGGGAGGGCTGGCTGACTCTGGGGTTTGTCGGCCACGGCTCCAGCTGCGGGGGGACAAGAGGGACTTGTTTCAGAGACAATGGTCCCTTTCAGGAGGGAGGAGTTCCCCTTGCTGGGGGAGAGGGGGAGAGATGAGTTCAAGGGGTTCTGGCTTATTCTGGTGCACCCCTCGAGCTGTGTGAGCTCCCGGAAACCACATCCAAAGTCTAGTGGGGAGCCTCACCCCTCCCCTGAGCTCAGCCCAAAGTGGGTCAGGGTGGGTGCCAGACCCCAGCAGAGCCTGGAGGCTGGCCTGGGTGCCGCGCAGGGGCTGTAATTGATTTTCCTTCAGAGTGCTGTCAGTGCAGGAGTAACAGGGGACTGCGGGGGACTGTGGTGATCAAAGTCGGAGAAATTAACCTGCTGCTAACTGTGGACCTCATTAGCTGCCAGGGCTTCAGAGGCTTCCTGTCCACAGGCAGAGCTTCGGGGGAAGGCTGTCGGGCAGAGCCCCAGCGCCAGGAGGGTGGGCGGCGTCCCTGCAGCGCTCTCTCCCGTCGCAGGTGGTAGGAAAGGTGGCAGGACGAGCAGCAGGGCACCCGCATGCTGTGGCTAACGCCTGGCCCTCTCCCATCCCCAGCCTGGTAGGTGGACCCCAATGCGGAGCAGGGCTCCGGCCTGTCCTGGTGCCACCGGCAGGGACAGCGGTGCAGGTTTCGAAGACAGGGAGGGATGCTCTGTGGGAGCCTGCGCAGTCCAGGACGGTGGGAGGACCAGGTGGGCCACTTGAGCCATATCTGTGGCTGAACATTTCGTGGGACAGGCTGACTGCAGCCTTGGCGCTGCTCCCCAGGGCGGCCCCAGAGACCCGGAAAAGGACGCCCGTGAGGGCCAGCCTGGGGGTGGACAGCCCATGCACTGGGCTGCGGGAGGGAGGCTGTGGGCGCAGGCAGCGACAGTGCCCAGTGCACTGACCCTGAGCCCCAGCCCCTAGGGTGACACAGACCTCCAGCTGGGGTGCGCGGTGGCCTCCACCTCACGGGTGCAGGGGCTCTGTCCCAGGTGGGAGGCCAGCAAACACTATTTCCAGGAAAAATAAAAAACAAGTAGGGATAAACTACAAAGAAAACCAGAGGATTATTACCAGTGCCAGTGGCTTCAGAATGGACGGTCAGACAAGGCCTCTCTGCGTAGGTAACTTTCTAACTCCAAAACCAAAGGTGTTTTTCTGTTCCAGCACTGACCTGACAGACCACCGCAGAGCTAACTTGAGGTTAATGACGGGTGCCTGAGAAGGATCGGATTGCTCTTGTCAAGCTCTGAGGCTCGCCCAGGGCATCACGCCAAGCAAAACAAGCCCGCGGGCCACATGCTGCGTGAGGCCTGGTGCGGAGCACTCTTCCCCTTCAGCTGGGTGGGAGCCTGGCGTGCTGTTCACTGCGGCAAGCGCTCCCTCACCGCGCTGTACCCGCCAGGTGGCTGTCTGTCTGTCTGTTTTTCTGCATGGCTAACTATGCAACCTGCACCTTCCCTGGCAGGTGTGAGGCTCCAGCTTCCTCCCTCTCAGCGGCGTGTCTTGTTTCAGGTTACTGTTCTTCTCCCTCACTCTAGCCATCGCAGCGGGTACTGAGTGCTGTCTTACAGAGCCCCTCGCGGTCAGTGCCTAATGGTGAACGACCAGCACCTTCCCTGCCCTGCCATCTGCTGTCTCCTTGGCTTTGGCTAGTGCGGTGCCAGGGTACTGCCAACTTCAGAGGATGCACTGGGAAGTGATCTTCCTCTTCTTCTGTATTTTAAAAGCATTTCAGAGGAATTATTTGTTGTTAATTCTTCAGATCTTCGGTAAGAATCATCAGCTGCCTCATCCACCTAATCCGGGACTTCTTTTGGAAGTGTCTGATGTGTAAGTCAATCTCTTTGCTTGCTGTAGGTCTATCCAGATTTTTTATTTCTTCTTAAGTCAGTTTTGGTCACTGGTGTCTCTCTAGGAATCGTCCATTTCATTTAGGTGACCTCCTTTGCTGGCACACAACTATCCACCACATTCCCTTAGGGGCCTGGGTCCTCCCAGCCTTGTCAGGATCATGACCTCTGCAAGGTCAGCAGCAGTATCTCCTCATTCACTCTGACCTTAATTTGAATCAGGTCTCTTTTTTTCTATTGTTAGTCTTGCTAAAGGTTTGGCAATTTGCTGATCCTTTCAAAGAACCAACTTTGTTTCACTGATTGACTCAATTTTTATTTGTATTCTCTGTACTCCTTTTATAATTTCCTATAACCAATCTATAATTATTTCTAAATAAAAATTTTAAAATGTGTGTTACATAGTTTATATACTGGAAATACAGTGTGACCAGTACTGAAATACCTGAGGCAAACAGACACCAAACAGATGACAGGACAACTTCTTTTTTTTTTAGGTTTTTGGAGACAGGGTCTCGCTTTGTGGTTCAGGCTGGCCCTGAGCTCAGCCTCAGACTCACATCACAATCCTCCTGCCTCTGCCTCCCGAGTGCTGGGATGACAGGCGTGAGCCACAACGCCCGGCACTGTGGTATGTGGTACTGGTTGCTGCTGGGTGTGGGTCTCCACGCCTAGTATTGTTATGTGGTTACCGGGGAATCGAACCCAGGTCCTTGCGCTTGCGAGACAGGCACCAGAACCACTGAGCTAACTCCCCGGCCCCAGAAAGGTTTTTTTGAAACAGGGTCTCGCTTTGTGGTTCAGGCTGGCCCTGAGCTCAGCCTCAAACTCACATCACAGCAATCCTCCTGCCTCTGCCTCCCGAGTGCTGGGATTACAGGCGTGAGCCACCACGCCCGGCACTGTGGTATGTGGTACTGGTTGCTGCTGGGCATGAGTCTCCACACCCAGTATAGGTATGTGGTTACCGGGGAATCGAACCCGGGTCCTTGCGCTTGCGAGACAGGCGCCGGAACCACTGAGAGCTAACTCCCCGGCCCGGGACAACTTCTTATACTAACGTGTGCTCAGAAGAAAATGCAAAGTGGGGTCATGATCCTGACAAGGCTGGGAGGACCCAGGCCCCTTGGGACTCCTGAGCAGGGAGGCCTGGCTGAAAGTATAACGTTCAGCTGAGACCAGAAGGCAGAGACGCCACGGGAAAATCAGGAAGCAGGACCCAGGGGCAGTGGGCAAGCACCAGGCAGCTGGGGGAGTGGCAGGCCAGGCTGCAGCGCCTGGGTATAGGGAGGTGGTGGGGCACAAGCCTGTCCACCCCGAGCCAGGCTCTACAACCGGAAGTCATGGCAGTGTTTAAGTAGGAGC
Organism: Petromus typicus; assembly: GCA_004026965.1. Taxonomy (NCBI): domain Eukaryota; kingdom Metazoa; phylum Chordata; class Mammalia; order Rodentia; family Petromuridae; genus Petromus; species Petromus typicus. The sequence continues at coordinate 15,917 of PVIR01034239.1, forward strand.
TGGCTGATACTGTAGAGGACACTTTGAATATGGACTGGAGACAGAGATGGATGTGACAAGGACGGAAGAGGGCCAGCTGACAGTCCCAGCAAGGGGAGCAGGGAACGGACATGGGGGAGCTGTGCGGATGGGGGGAGGGCTGGTGTCGGCCTCCGTGGGAGGCAGAACCACAAATCCTGTGGATGTAGAGGAAGCGCTGCGACAGTGTCCTGTCAAACTGTCCCCAGGACATCAAAGTGTGCAAAACACTCCCTGAGTTTTTCTTTGGAAGCAATATTTTGTGTGTGGTTCTAGGATTAAACCCCAGGGCCTTTGCATTGGAAGACATCTCTAGACCTTGTTTTATTTTTTGAGGCGAGGTCTCGCTAAGTTTCCCAGGCTGGGCTTGAACTTGTATCATCTTAGCCACCACACCTGGGTTAGCTTTTTTTTTTTTTTTTTTTTTTAGGTTTTTTGAGACAGGGTCTCGCTTTGTGGTTCAGGCTGGCCCTCAGCTCAGCCTCAAACTCACATCACAATCCTCCTGCCTCTGCCTCCCGAGTGCTGGGATTACAGGCGTGAGCCACCACGCCCGGCACTGTGGTATGTGGTACTGGTTGCTGCTGGGTGTGTGTCTCCACACCCAGTATTGTTATGTGGTTACCAGGGAATCGAACCCGGGTCCTTGCACTTGCGAGACAGGCGCCGGAACCACTGAGCTAACTCCCCGGCCCCTGGGTTAGCTTTTTATTTGGGAGTAATTATGGATTCAGAGGAATCTCTAATCTAGGACGCTCTAAGTGGCATGCTGACACAGCTGAGGGGACAGTAACTCCGCTTCCCGCACGTGGGCATCCAATGTGGAGTCAGCAGGAAGTTGACATTCGTGTCAGAACCTCAATTCGTGCCCCACCACCTCCCCATACCCAGGGCAGGGCTGGGTGTGTAACTTGGGATCATCGACACTACTGCCCAGGGCGCAGCGGGGAGGTAGATGGGGTGGGCACAGAGCCTGGGCATACCCACATCTGCCACGTGCCCCAGCTTCCTCCACAGAGGCCCCTTCTCTGCCAGGTACCTCTGCCCGGAACTAGAGCACAGATGGGCAAGCGGGGAAGCCGGGGACTGGCTCACCCAGAGCCCTGGGAAGCCAGCCCTTCAGGCGCCTCCCGCCTCCACCTCAGCCCCCAAACAAGTGAGCTAGAAACAAAACCGATACAAAGCCCAACCGAAGCCGGCACGGTCAGCGCTCTCTGTCACCACACAGCAGAGCTCGCCAGCCTCCGGGAACAGAGAGACCGGAAGCAGCATCGGAACCGGCTCCTAGCAAATCCAGCGATGCTTCTCATCACCTCTGG
>PVIR01034240.1:0-17317 GCA_004026965.1 Petromus typicus
ACAATCCTCCTGCCTCTGCCTCCTGAGTGCTGGGATTACAGGCGTGAGCCACCACGCCCGGCACTGTGGTATGTGGTACTGGTTGCTGCTGGGTGTGAGTCTCCACGCCCAGTATTGTTATGTGGTTACCGGGGAATCGAACCCGGGCCCTTGCGCTTGCAAGACAGGCGCCGGAACCACTGAGCTAACTCCCCGGCCCCTTATTTTTTTTTTTTTTTTTTTTTTTTTTTTTTTAAGCAGAGGAAACTGGAATGTTTTTATAAATTGGAGGGAAGAAAGTTTCTGGGAAAGAAGAAAAGGGAGTAAAGAACAGGAGTGGAGGGGGTGGAAAGCAGGTAAATGCCAATCACAGTCCCGCTGGGGAGCTGCCCTGCAGACACTGGCAGCTTTGCAAGGGGCTCTGTAAAACCATTGGGACAGCTTTGATGCCAGCCTCCGGCCTGATTCTCACGGCTGCAGACCTGCTATATATGGTGTCTCCTAGCCATGTGCACATCTTCTTTCTCCTTCCCTCTGCTAGAGTTGCTCTGTTTGAACAGCCAGACGTGTGCGAGGTTTTTTCGCTCTGAACCAAAGGCTTGTGCAGCATTTTTATTTGCATTTTGTAACCCGAATGCAGTGATACCTGCTACCCAGGAGCCCTGACAAGTGGGCCATCAGCCAGATATAGCTCTTGGAGGTAGCTCTGTAGGTAAGATGGGTTCAGGAAGTGCCTTACCCACTTTTTTGTTTGCCCACAAACTGTCAGTGGCCCCCATAATCTTCCCTGAAGGGTTAGGCTTCGTGGAGAGGGAGTTAGGAAACCAGGTGGAGATAGCCATGTACATAGCCCTGGGAAAGGGTCATCGTGCCAGCTCCCAGATAAATGAACCATTCATTAGCACACTGCCGGGGCCTGAGTGTGGCCATGTCAGCTCAGCTTTCTTGGCCTCAGCCAGTGACAGAGTAAGGGAAACAAATTTCGTGAAAGTCCCTTTTGCGATTCCTTCATAGCAGCCAGTGTGACAGACTTGCCTGGGTGCCCACTAGTCTTCTTTGAGTTCAAAATCGGATCCCCTTGAAGCAGCTTATAAACTACCACGTGGACAAAACAAGGCCAAAACACGACTGGTATTGTCAGAGGGCCAAACAGAGCCAGTGAGACAGGATGTTTGAATTGCCAATAGGTGGCAGGAGGTCAAAATTGAGAATAACAAGCGTTCTTCCCTTGCAGGTTGAGACCAAGAGGAGGAAATTGTGGCTAGGAAACTTTCCTGTTCCTTTTGGTTCTGCAGATACAGTTGTCTTCCCACTGGTCTTTTTTAGCAGTAAGAGGCTCCTGGTGCTGTGCTGTCACAGAATGGTGGACATAGAATAAGAGACACAGTGGCTATGGGGGAAAAGAGCTTGGTTAGGCTTCATTGCCATCTCCTCTCTTCACTGTGCAACTTTGTTACTTAGGCTCCTTGGTTTTCTTTTCTGTGAAATGGGGACAAATTATGATGGACAAGGTATTATGTAAATTGAGGGAAATAATGAGTACATATGCATCAAATGTTACATTAGAGAATTTAATAAATGGTAGTACTCAGTTAACATAACATAGAGTCCATACCTTTAACCCTTTGAGACGCCTAGTCAGTCAGTTTTTCTTCTTTTGTCTTCTGTATCTGTACTTGCCTTTTGGGGAGCTGTTAGACAAGGCTTGAATGTTCTTTTTTTTTTTTTTTTTTTTTTTTTTTTTTTTTTTTTTTTTTTTTTTTTTTTTTTTTTTTTTTTTCCTTTACTAGCTGAGTTATTTGCCTTCCTTATATGTAAAAGAGATCTGTATTATTTATGAGCCATTGGAATCACTGAGAGACAGGGATAGTGCTGTGACGTTTAAAACCTCAATAATAAATTGTGGGTTTAAGAACATCATCAAACTTTGGAGAAGCAGTTGAAAATGGTCCTAAACAGAACATAGTTTATACACAGAATTAAGTCTATATTCAGAGTTAAGTGCTCAGTAAATACTTGTTAGATGAATGATTAAATTAATCATTCATCATTAAATATTTATTTTGCATTCTTACAGGGAGTTTTTATGTTTTAGCCTGGAGCTCCTCCCTGCAAAAGCCCTGAAATTATGACATTAAATCAGTGACAAAATATGACTTGACCTCAGCATTGAGCAGAAGCATTTATTATGAGGACTGCAGTGTATGCATGTGAATTCAGTGTGAAGAAGAGCCCTTCTGTTCTTTTGTGAGCTTGATACTGTCACTTGGGGACTAGTTTACTTGTGGCTCCAGCTTCACTGTTGTACGGTTGGAGTGTGACAAGTGTTGGCTTTGTTTTGCTATGGGTGCTGGGATCATTGGGTTTTTGTTGGGTCCTGCATTTATTTTATTCGTTCTCCTTTCCCTTTCCTCCATGCTTCATTCAGGCTGTCCTGTAACTCCTCACTGCACTTGCCCACCTTGTGTCTTTAAGCTGCACTGGGTAGATTCACCCTGTCCTGTTGAGTCACAATTGCTCCGCTGATGAGAGAAGGTAGAGGGGAGTTTTTAAATAATAATTGAATTTTTACCTTTCTTGATAGACTGCCAACACTTACTCTTTGCTGTTGTAGATATATTGCCCTCAAGTTAGCCCATCTCTTCTTTTTGGTCTACCTTGTGATATTAATTTTGTGACTTAAATTACTTTTGTGAAGAATTAAATGAAAAATAGAAATAAATGCAGTCTGGGGAGTTTAAGTATTTCATTTTTTAAAAATTTATTTTTATTAGTACACGTTTCATGGTATATAATGATTATGTTATCGTGGGGGAGCTGGTGCATGTTATGTTATGATGCCTTAATCCTTTTTAAGGCCCCCCTCATCTTTTGACTTGTCTAAACATTAAAAGAGGCAAACAAGTAAACAAAATAGTATGACTCTGGGGTCAGTCTTTTTTTTTTTTTTTTTGTATTAGGGATTTGCCTAGGGCCTCACAGTGAACTATATTCCTACTCTTTTTATTTTTTTTGCTGTGAGATAGGATCTTGCTAAGTTGCCCAGGCTGGCTTTGAACTTGGAATCCTCTCACCTTAGCCTCCCAGTTACTGGGATTGTAGGTGCATCATCTTGCCTGGTTTTTTGGGCTAGTTACTCCTCAAAGTCTTAGTTTTCTCAACTATGAGATGAGGCGGTAGAGAATACCAAGTGGTTAGCATGTGATTGTATCAGCTGTTAATGATAGCATGTGCTTACTTTTCCTATTTTTTTTCTTTTTTTTTTTTAATTATCTTTATTGGTACATTCAATATACACATCATGATTGCACCCTATTTTTTTTCTTTATTACTCATTTTTAGAATAGAGAAAATTTCCAGATTAGCTGAATTTAGTCTAGATCAGGCTTTACCCTAAAAATGGTTAAATAAATTAGTACAAGTCTCTTATCTCTCCTGTCCAAAAAAAGATTTCACTGGCATGTCTGTGGTTGTCTGTGAATGAAACACAGAGTTGGAGTTGAGCTTTCTTCATTACTGTCCCATTTTGTAGTATATAAAGTGTTTTATCAATAAAAGTTTTTATAAAATGCTGCCATCATGAAAAAAGGGAAAGAAGCTTCTGTTTGTGTAAAAGTAATATATGTGAATTTATATTTAAGTAGATTTTATGTGGAAGGATTCCTAAGAAACTGTAGTTTTCTTAAGGAGAGGAGTTGGTTGGCAAGAGAATAAAAGTAGAAAGGAAGACTTAACTTTTATTATCATTTGCATATATTACCCATTCCAAACAGTACTAAGTAGAGAAAAAAGTAGCCTGAATATGATAGTAAGCTTCAGTCAAGGTCAGGTGGTCTAGGAATTGGCCTTCAGCTGCTTGGCTGGACATTCCCGGGAGCTTACTGTCTAAGATGTGGGCCAAGTCTTCAGCTTGGCCTCTTTGAAGAGGTGAGAACAAAAGGTCTCTTCACAGCAGGATTGTTCTTAACTAGAGAATTTGATTCACAGATTTAGGACAAAAGTGAGTTGAAGCAGGGCATGGTGGTACATGCCTGAAATCCCAACACACTGGGAGACTGAAAGTTCAAACTCCACCTGGGCAATTTAGTAACATAGAGAGACCCTCTCTCAGAAAGAAAGGGGAGGGGAATTAGTTGAGCTTTTTTACTAGATGAATATAGATTTGATAGCCCCAAGGATCAGAATCTTATTTTCCTAGTAGAAGTCATGGGAATCTTCAGTACACTTGCTCTTGATAGGAAAACTGACTCTTGGTTAGGTAAATATGTTGAAATTTGCTCTAGAGCCTTAATTTGGAAAGTATTTTACATTAACAAGTATCCATTGATCTAATTTGTACAGTATTTTAGGAACAATTTGAATTTTCCCTCCTTTCATTTACAGGCTTCACTCCTTACTTCCTAGACTACTAGTATCAGCAAAGTTAGGTGCAGGTTATTACAAAGTTTGCAGATTGTGCATCTCAAAAGGCAGTACGATTTTTAGTTTGTCTTTCTGGACTGGACAGTTTTGATTATCATAGTTCCCAAAATTGTCATTTTCCAGTTCTCTGATAATATTAGTATTCAATTACAGGATTGAGAGTGGAAAGGAAGGCTTCTTCTCAGTGGCTCACCGTTGGTGTTTTTTTTTAAACTATTGTCTTTTTAGTCCAGAAAAGTCCATGCTTTTTCTTAGCAGGAACATTTCAAAACCCTTTGTTACTTTTCTCGCTTCTTTTTACTTTCTATATTCTACCCACAAATCTAGGTATTTATTGTTCCTTTAATATGTCTCACCTCTTTGCTGTTCAGTCTTTGCTTTTAATGTTCTGCCTGCTGAAGAGTCCCTTTACCTTTCATCTCTACATGTACAGCGTCAGGTCCTCCTTCCAAGCTCCACACAGAATGTTTCACTTTCCATGAAACCTTCTATGATCCTTCTCAGCCCAAAGTAGTCCTCAAACTCTATCCCTCTTTTCTTTTGGGATATGTAATGCATCCTCTTTTTGTATTTAACCTCTTGAGGGAGACAAATTGCTCCTTGAAGGCTGGATCCTAGTATTAGATATCACTGTAATATGCACACATCTAATTATATACCTTCACATATTAGTAGGGCTTAATTTATGTTCATTGGGTGAATTGTCCATCACTTTCTTGAGATGGACTTCATTTTGTGTTACCCTGGCAACCTAGGTACCACTTGAGCTGAGTTATCTGTGAGAGCTTTAGAACAAGCTGTGCTGTGTAACTAAAAACACCTCACCTCATGTTGATATAGTTAGAAAGTTTATGGTCTGAGAAAATCTGTGCCTTTTAAAACCTCAGAGGGCAGGTGTATTAACAAACTAGAGAATTTTCAAACAGATTAATTCCATTACCTCATTATTGCTGTTGATGAATTGGCCTCTGATGACACTTAAGCATCAAAACACAGTGTCTGTTTAGGTGAGAGACTGATGAATGATTTGATTAACTTAGAAAAGTCTTATGAAAACAAGCTGCTGAACTTTGCCAGTATGTTTCTGCCTTGGACTGCACTTTATATCAGTGGTGGTGAACCCGTGGCGTGTGTGCCACAGCAGGCTGTTTGTTCATTGAAAGTTCTAAGTGTGCCATCACCCTCCAGTGTCACATCCAGTAGTGCAGTCTTTCTGTGTAGCCTGCTTTATTGTTATCAGAGTGCTATTTCTTAGGCATGGGCTGGTTCAAGGGTAACACACTCAGAATGACCGTAGTGAATCCCACCAAAGATCAAGTAGTCAGCCTTAATTCAGATGGCCACGCTTCTGCCAGACATTCTCCTGTGAGCAACAGGCAAGCTCTCTGCCTTTTGAAGTGATCTGTTCCATCATTCAAAACCTCAGGCATTCCTCTGTTAGAAAGTTTTTTTTTTAATTCAGTGTTGAGTAAATCTTTCTCCTTCTGTTTGGCTTTGATTTTAGCTGATAAGTTATCTGTAATCACTTTTATACAATTGTCTATCTTCTGATCTTTCATCTTTTCCCCTTCTCTCCGTTTTTTTTAAAAAAACATTAAGTTTATTGGTGAGATTATTTAGATATACATAATGGTCATATTCATCATATGGAATTTGGACCTGTACATTATATATCTTAATTCTTATTCTTCCCATCTCTGTTTTTTAAGTTGTGTTTTCCTTTTGACACATAAAAATTACCCATACTTTTTTTTTTTTTTAGGTTTTTTTGAGATAGGGTCTCGCTTTGTGGTTCAGGCTGGCCCTGCGCTCAGCCTCCAACTCACATCACAGCAATCCTCCTGCCTCTGCCTCCCAAGTGCTGAGATTACAGGTGTGAGCTACCACGCCCGGCACTGTGGTATGTGGTACTGGTTACTGCTGGGCGAGAGTTTCCACGCCCAGTATGGTATGTGGTTACTGGGGATCGAACCCGGGTCCTTGCGCTTGCAAGACAGGCGCCGGAACCACTGAGCTAACTCCCCGGCCCCAAAATTACCCATACTTACAGGATATAATGTGATACCTTGATAAAATTATACATTGTGTAATGTTCAAACTAGTAATTAGAGTATCTGTCATTTTTGGCATGAGAACATTCAAATTCTCTCTATTCTAGCTCTTTTGAAATATATACATTATTGTTAATTCTAGTCACCCTGTTACATAGAACACCAGAAAGGAGGATTGTGAATTCAAGGTTAGCCTGGATTACTAGTGATACCCTGTCTCAAGAAACTGAAAAAGGAAGGATTAATTCTAACTTGCTTTTCTTCTAACTGCTAACTGTGGTCCCTTCCACACAGGGGAGTGGAGTCTTGTGAGGCACTCTGAAATCTGTCTTGCTGGGTACAGGAGTGCATGCCTGTAATTCAGCACTTTGGAAACCAAGGCAGGAAAGAGTGCAAAGGCAAGTTCACCTGGGTAGCTTAGCAAGACTGTGCCTCAAAGTAAAATACAAAGAAAACGGGCCATGTCTGTTACAATGCAGACGTAATGTACGCTGTGTACATTACTGCAAAGGCTCTGGGCTCAATAAATACTGCCAAAAATCCCACTTGTCTTTATCTGGGTGTGTTTACATGGATAACAGTTCATCAAATTATATGCCTAAGATTGATGAGCTTTAATAGTGTATGTTCTACTTCAGTAAAAGTTTTTTTCCTTTAAATAAGGTTACTTCCAGTTTTACATTTCAGTGCCCTTTGTTGAAATCATTCGTTTATGAAAATATATGATGGGTGGGCCGGGGATTTAGCTCAGTGGTTCTAGTGCCTGCCTTGCAAGTGCAAGGTCCTAGGTTCATCGCTAGAGACTCCAGCCCACCAGCCATCAGTATGCATACCACAGTGCCAGGCGTGGTGGCTCACGCCTGTAATCCTAGCACTCAGGAGGCAGAGGCATGAGGAAGGCTGAGTTGAGGCTGAGTTCAGAACCAGCCTGAACTACAAAGTGAGACCCTGTATCAAAAACTAAAACAACAACAAAAAAAAAAAAAAAGGAAAAAGAAAAAGAAAAGAAAATATATGATGGGAAAAATACAAATAGCCAATAACTCCTTGTCTTCTTCCCACCCAGGATGTGTCTAGTCCGAATGAAGCAGGAAGGCCGGAGTGGGAAATATATGTGCCGTACCATAGTTCATTTTATGTGGGAGGATGTTCAGCAGCGTGGCCGAGTCATGGGGGTAAGTGCTTGCTATCAGATTTTTTTTCCTTGATACAGTGTCTAGCTCTGGAGTTCAAGTTGATTTTGAACTCCTCATGTAGCCCAGGTTGGCCTCCAACTCATGATGATCCCTTTGCCCTCCTGCCTCAGCCTCCCAAGTGCTGGGATTATAGGTGTGCATGCCACACCCAATTTAATATCAGATTCTTTTTTTTTTTTTTGAGACAGGGTCTCACTTTGTGGTTCAGGCTGGCCCTGAGCTCAGCTTCAAACTCACATCTCAGCAGTCCTCCTGCCTCTGCCTCCCGAGTGCTGGGATTACAGGCGTGAGCCACCATGCCTGGCTGGCACTGTGGTATGTGGTACTGATTGCTGTTGGGTGAGTCTCCACGCCCATTATTGTTATGTGGTTGCCAGGGATCGAACCCAGGCCTTTGCGCTTGCAAGACAGGCGCCGGAACCACTGAGCTAAATCCCTGGCCCTAATATCAGATTCTTGACTGGACAACTGATAAAGGACAGCTTGACCTGAGTTTAGGGTTTTTCTGTTTTAGAGCAGCCTTGCCTTTGGGTTTCTATGAAATACTACTGTCTAATGTTGAGGAGCTTGTCAACTGTAGTTACTTTTTCTACTTTTGTGGAGAGTGACATGCCACAGATACTTTGTGTTTTTTACACATTATTGTGGTTTGTCAGTGTGGGGACATACTGTGTGCAGAGATGGCTATGGGGGAAGATGGAATATGTAAACGGAGGGAATCAACTATTAATCCAGTTTAAGGACACATTTCTTCTGGTTCTGATTTAGTATTTGAGTCTTCCTCTAAGTTCTAGTGGAAGAATCCCACTATTGGGCATACACTCTTCTGGAACTAAAAGGCAGGTTCTTTGATCACTAGAAAACTTTGGCACAATACCCACTGAAAATGTACACCTAACAGCCCAAGAAAGGAGAATGCTCATGTGTCACATGGAATATGATGACACTGGAGAAGGAAACCGAAACATTGGAAATAGGTTATATAAACAGTAACCTCTTTTGTGTATTTGAGTGTCTAGCCCTTGTTTTAGTAGCTTGTATGTAGTTCCTAGTTGCCCATTTCATTGCCTCCTGGCTTGCAAGTATCCAAAGTAGAGCCACCTGGATCAAAAGGGGGGTTAATTTCTCTTGTTTCTTTACAGAGGAGAGTTCTTCTATAGACTGAGAAGTAAACAAAGTTCATAAATGTATTATAAAAATCACACGTTAAAGTATAAAATCCAAAGGCATTTAATATAAAAGAAAAACAAATGTCTTTCCCAGACTAACTCTAGAAGTAACCATTGTTTGTAATTGATGTATCTTTCTAGTGTTTTCTATACAGATATATAAACGTACATCTTAAAAACATGAAATTATGCCATTCACAGTATTCTGAATCTTGGCTTTTTAAACTAACATTGAAATCACTTTAATCATCATCTCAATTCTGAGCATTTTCTCCTTCCAAAAAATAACTACTGTTTCCGTTTTTATAACTCTGCTAGGTTATGTGTAGAAAACAGGTCCTGTTGGGTTTTTTGTGTGTTTTATTATACATAGTGTCTCATTCTTTATGTACTCACATGCAATTTCCTTGTCATTCAACAATATCTTGGAGGACATTCCTTGCTGCACAGGAATTCTTCAACGATGTTTTACATTTGTTATCATTATTTCCACATACTCTGGTGCTATTAGCTATTGGTATCGGTGACTTTTTACGCAAAGTTATGATCTTCAGGAGTACATCGTGAAGGTGATGGTTGCTCTTGGAAACTGTGATTGAGGCTTTTTTCAGATTTTCGTGTCTTTGAAGGAACCGCATATATAGACCTGGATTTGGCTTTAAGTATCTTCGTTGACATTCACATGCCACCCTTTGGAACAGTTGACCATTGGCATTTCTCTCTATTCTGGGAAAATGATAGCACATAGAAAGTTTTAGCTATCATCATCATCACCATCACCATCATTGTTATCCATCATGGAGTCAATATTGAACTCTTTTTAATTCCCTATTTGGTTCGTCTTTTAATTTTTCTGTCGTTCTTGCTGTCTGTCTTAGCTACCCAAAGTCGGATCAGCAGCCCTTAATTTTTTTATGCAGCTGGGTGTTCCACATATTCTGGTAATTATGTCCCAATTCTATGGCAGGACACAGTGATGTTGGCATTCTTCAGTCCCATTTTATGATGACCAGTGATGCCCTTTGGCCAGCCAGAGGCTTGGCTGACTGCTGGGCAGTTAATGCAGCAGGTCTTCCATTAGTGAGCCTGTTGATTTTTTTTTTTTAGGTTTTTTGAGACAGGGTCTTGCTTTTATAGTTCAGGCTGGCCCTGAGCTCAGCCTCCAACTCACATCACAGCAATCCTCCTGCCTCTGCCTCCCGAGTGCTGGGATTACAGGCGTGAGCCACCACGCTCGGCACTGTGGTATGTGGTAATGATTGCTGCTGGGGTGAGTCTCCACACCCAGTATTGTTATGTGGTTAACCGGGGATCGAACCCGGGTCCTTGCGCTTGCAAGACAGGCGCTGGAACCACTGAGCTATTTCCCGGCCCGAGCCTGTTTTTCTTATCACAGTTTACTAAACTCTCGTAGAAGGTCTGCCTCTAGAGCCTTATGGGTCATAGCTGTCTCATCCTGAATAACCTAATAAGCTGTAAATTGCTGATTCCTAGACCACAGGAGTCTTAATTCTAACTCACACCATGAATTCCCCTCTAGTCCTCCATATACTTCTGCATCCCAAGATTTAAAACTTTGGACCTTAAAAAATTAAAAAAAAAAAAAAAAAAAAACTTCGGACCTTCTGCTGTGTTACTTTGTGTGTGTGCCCCTTCTACTTAACTGGAAGCTTTTTAGAAGAAGAAAACTGTCTTACAGTATTTAATTTTTTACTGATGCAGTAAACATTGAATAAATATTTGCCAAGTGGGTAAGTAAATTGAACTTCAGCCTCTGAAATTCTTTTTAAAAGCTAGCTTATTTATCAGATAAATCATACCTGATTAGTCTGTAGTCCATATGTTTATCACTGCAACACTGTAGGAGCTGTACTTTTTTTTTTTATCTCCCCATTTATCCAGCCATTTTTTTTTCTTATTTGGATTGTTTTAGATAGGGTGCTGCCTAATAGGGAAGTATTTTAAATCACTCTTCTCAGATTTTATTGTGCCTAAGGTTTACCTGAGAGTTTTGCTCAGATTCTTCTTCAGTAGACTTCAAGGATGGGACCAGATGGTCCAGTTGTGAAAAGTTTCTAGGTGATACTGATATTTGTAGTGGTGCAGGAGAAGGGACAGACTCTCTTCCCCACCCTCCACAGGGCTGAGGACTCACCTGGGGCAAGGGATCCATCCTTAACTACACACCCAACCACAACTATTTGAATAGCAAGGTTTTAGATGATTCCCCTGGTACAAGATTTCAGTTTGCCTTCATAAAGAGAAATGCCTAGGGTCTGGATTAGCTACACAGACTATAAATAAAAATAACGACTTTAAAATAAGAGAGATTTAGAAGAGTTAGAGAATTACTATTACGTTTTTGTTATAATTGACTTGATCCTCCCTTTCAACCTCATAGTATAAACTGATGCTATATAGGTGTATTAACCACTTTTAAGTTGTGTGTATGTGTTTGTCTAGGTAGGTAGGTAGAGGGGATCCTGGTCTTCTGTGAGTATCCAACCTGAAGAAATGGGACATGTAGCTGGAGAAAAATAACAGGCAGTGTGGAGCACTTTCTTTATTAAAACAAAACAAAAACAGGTGGTGTAGGGGAGCTAACTACTTGGTTTCCTAAGTTTCTTTTCAGCTATGAAAGCCTATGATTTGAAGGTGGTAATTTGCAAATCTGTCTCTGTGTTATTTGGCACCCTGGGTGTACTTTTGTAAGAAAATGCATATAAAAGTAAAAATTTATAAAACCAATCAATGCAGTAGTGATTTTTTAAAAGTTATGCCAAAAGTTCTTAGATGCCATCACTTTAAGTGTATTGGTGAGGAGAAGATGAAAAGCCAAGAGTCACTCGAGAATCAATGCCAAGTCACAACTTTGAATTGAGAACACCTTTAGAGTTAGAATTCCAATCAAGAACTGCTTTGACATGAACATGCTAGGCGCTGTCTCTCTCTCTCTCTCTCTTTCTCTTTCTCATGTGCGTGCAGGGTTGGTGGGGTTCGTTTCATGAAAATTTGCTTTTTCCCAGCATTTTAGGAGTCCAGCTATTGTGAGAAGTGGGGCAGACTCAGATATCATCAGCAAGGCTGGTACAAAAAGCAAGTGTTAAATTTGAGGTTATAAAAATCACATCAATAATTTAGAGGGTTCTGACTTTAAAAAATATTATTTGGGATTTAAATTTATAAAGTAGCTGTGGAAATAAAGTTCATTATATCACCTCATCTGGTCTTGTTTTATTTCATTAACTGGTTCTTAAAAAACCTTTGTGAGCTGAGTTGCAGCTGAAGAGGTTGGAGACCATTTTTCCTTGGGCCCTTGCCGCACTCCTGAGTGTTGGTAAGAGTAAGAACTAAGACTTGACACAGCTGTAAAAACAGACAGCGCCTTTGGCCTCAGCACTTTCTCTTGGTGCAGGCAGATTTCAGATGTAAATTTCACTCTCTGCCTCTCCTACTAATGAAGTAAGTTTCTTTTGCTGGGTTTGCAGCCAGGTGTGTCCAGTCTTGTGGCTAACTGGGTGCTTTACTTAATTTTTCCATTTGTGACATTTCAACCAAACTTAAAAAACAAACATAAAAATTAGCTCAAGGCAGTGGCTCAAAGTGTTAATGGTAACCTTAGGCTGACTGAGCGACTTCCTCTCAGTTCAGCTCTGCCAGACATCTCCACCTTGTGGCTTACAATGAACAGGTTTAAGCTTTCCAGGCTTGGGAGACAGAGGTGGGAAGGGGTGGAGGTGGCTGTTGTTAAGAAATTAAGATCCTGGACCGGGGATATAGCTCAGTGGTTCCAGCACCTGTCTTGTAAGCGCAAGGGCCTGGGTTCCATCCCCGGTAACCACATAACAATACTGGGCGTGGAGACTCACCCCAGCAGCACCAGTACCACATACCACAGTGCTGGGCGTGGTGGCTCACATCTGTAATCCCAGCACTCGGGAAGCAGACACAGGAGGATTGCTGTGATGTGAGTTTGAGGCTGAGCTCAGGGCCAGCCTGAACCACAAAGCGAGACCCTGTCTCAAAAAACCTTAAAAAAAAAAAAAAAAAAGAAATTAAGTCCATCATTATCAGTAGTGCCTGGCATACTTGATGGCTTAGCAAGACCTCAGATAATTTGTTGCTAGTAGTATTCCAGAAAGAACGTTCCTTCTGTCACCTCCTGGACACCTGCTTTCTGTTGCAGAGATGCTTGATAGAATGGTGCAGAGGTAGAGCTTTTGAGCTCGAATGGCGTCCTTTGGGAACCACTTTGCTTTTCAGAACTAGTATTTTGTACCGCAAGGTCCTCTGTGATCACACTCCAGACTACCTCTCCAAACTTATTTCCTTTTGTTCTTGAGCCTCAAATATGCAAAATCTTCTAGCATGTGCGCCTGGCACTAAGTGAGCACTCACTCAGTGAACGTCACATTTCATCCATGTTTCCTCTTTCCTCCCCTCCCACCAGACCGAAGGCCTTCCTCTTCCTGTCTTGTGTCTTTCCTCATTTGGTGCATGTAACTCGATTGGCTGAGCACTCCAGCCCCAGAGCCTTCAGCGGACCAGAGGCTAGTCCCAATTTCCCCAGGTGGAAGGAAGTACTATAACTTATGTATCCCCTATACCCTTCTTTGAGTCTTCTACTTTTTCTGTTTTATATAATGATCGTTGGTTATGTTGACTGTCTTCCAGGTGAATTTTTGGAGGGCGGAATCCCACCTGTCCTCCTTTATATTTTTTAAAGTGCCTGTAATTGCCCCTTGGCTGAATAGGTACCCAGTAAATATCTAAAGAATGAAAGAAGACAGTTCCAGGGACCCAGACTAAGTTTTGGAAAAAATGGAGTGGGGAGATAGCTTTTTTTATCCTAGGATATGTGTTTACTGTGCTAGTCTTAAATATAGGAAAAAAAAAAATAAATCACTTCTCTACTGTCAGTTTTTATTTTTCTTTCTTTTTTTTAAGGTTTTTTTTTTAATTTTCCCATCTTCTAGTGTAATTTTATTTTGAAAACAATTATATATAAGAGTATTTTCTGAGCAAGAAGGCTTTAAATCTTAGCAAAGGCATTCATTTTTAGGAAATTTTCTTCTAAGCCTCAGAAATTCCCCTTCCATCTCCTCCCTCATCCCTCATAAAAATCTTCAAATGGGGTTAGGAATATAGCTCAGTGGTAGAGCACTTGCCCAGCATGCATAGACCCTAGGTTCGATCCCCACCCCATATAAACAGACAAAAGCAAAAAAACTCGTTTTTTACCATGAGGTCAGAATTTTGTTATGCTCTGTATCTCAGGTCAGAACTTAAACTTCACGTCATAGGTTTTGTTTTTAAAGACAGCCATGTTAAAAATATAGTTTTTGTGGTCATAGGTATGAGCAGTGTGAATGGAAATGAGGCACAGTCCCTTGGGCTGGAGGCCATGAAAATAAGAATGTGTGTTTGTTCTCATATATCAATAGTTCTTTTGAAAATGCTTAAATGGCCCATTTTAAATGTTGGAGAGGATACCGTTACTAGGTGAGAAAAGGTGGACTTCTTAGAAGGCAGAGTGAATCCATGTTGGGACTAGGTTATAAATTTAAAGTGAGTCTGACTGAAGATGTCCTTCTAGTGCAGGCGCTCCTCCTCTTTTACAAGTGTCCTACCTTTCTGCACCAAGTGGTAACAGAAGAACAGAGTTGACTCAGGCAGTTTTCTAACAGTCCAGGTTCCTGGGTCCATGTAGCCAGGACACCAGTCTGGCAGCCCAGTTGCATGTTCTTCTGAGCGCTTCACTCCATTTCTGGAAGTGTCTCTGAAAGAGAAGTGATTATACTTGCTGTAGTTGAGGGCCGGGGATTTAGCTCAGTGGCACCACATCTGCCTCGCAAGTGCAAGGTCCTGAATTCTATCCCCAGTACTAGGGGGCAGAAACCCTTTCTGTATTTGAAATGAAGAGTAGCATGAGACCCTCCATATCCTTGATCATTTATCTCTCATGACTGATTTTTACCTTCAGTTGTGTACACTCACTTTCTTGAAGTCTAATTTGTCTTTGTATTCTTATTGCATCTGAAATGGAACTTTGCACATAATAGACCCTCAGTATTTCTTGAGTGATTGAGTGAATTTAATCCCCTTCTGTTATCTTTAGTTGACTGAAAGACAGTGACCTGATTCCAGTTTTCAAAGCCCTGGCTACCGCAGAGCATACTTGCTGTCTTGCCTTTCCATAATGTCCGTCCTTGAGTGCACCTCTTACCCAGGCCTCCAGTTCAGCTCATCTTTCCAGAACTAGTGACATCTTCACCCCCTCCATTTATTTTGCTTCTAGTCTGTCCTGTTCCATTTGATATCTTTGTCCTATAGCCACATCAAAATGTACAGCTGAATGCACAGGGGAGAGGACACTGCTGAAGCTGCTTTCCAACTTAGCGTTCAGGGTCACTGTTGCTCCACACTCAGGAGGCAGGAGGCAGACAGCTCCAGGAAACTCTTCTTCCTGTGTCACTTCTGATGTCATCTTCCTCAGTCCAGGCCTCGAAAACTGGAATTACTAGAGCCATTGTCTCCCTTTCCCTCATATGCACCCAGCATATCTCCAGGACTTAGCTTCTCTGTTCCTTTGCCATTTTAGGTCTCATCTCTCCTTCAGTAGGAGTAGTTTCTAAAGGAACTAAAGCTGTTCCTTTCTAAGGGACACTTACACTATGTAGCTTCCAGAGATTTTTCTTTCAGGATCCCACATCTGATTGTATTCTTCTTATGTTAGAAACCTCTAAGGATTCCCATCACATAAAAGACACAGTCAAACTTCCTGGCAGTGTATACAGAACCCATTATAGATATATAGAATATGATTGTTCTTAAAGGGTACCTGCTGTGCTAGGGATTTAGCTCAGAGGTTCTAGTGCCTGCCTTGCAAGTGCAAGATCCTGCGTTCAGTCTCGGGTGCCACACACAACAAAGCCAAGCATGTTGACTCACACCCACCAGCAATCAGTACCACATACCACAATGCTGGGCATGGTGGTTTACCTCTGTAATCCCAACACTTGGGAGACAGAGGCAGGAGGACTACTGAGTTGAGGCTGAGTTCAGGACCAGCCTGAACTGCAAAGACCCAGTCTCAAAAAAAAAAAGGGTACATGCTGAGGTACTTAGAGATAGGCTTTGGTGCCTGCAGCTTCAAATGGCTTAGCGAAGAGGACAGGAGTGTGTGGACATACAGTGATAAAGTGATATTATAAAATACTATATTAATAGTCGTGAATCTAAAGATTAGACAAGTTTTTTTTTTTCATTATTACATGTTTTTTGAAAAACTGGAGGGAAAATGTAATCACACCTTGGCTGTTGCTTGCTTTTCTAGTCTAATCAACAACTAGTACTGCCTCCCTCCTCACCCTGAGAAATATGTTTGCATGTGCACAGAGACTCACGTTCCACTCATGCCAAACTTGTACTGGTACTGGGCATGCCCTGGTATACCATGTTCTTGTATGCTCTAGACTTTTGTGTATGCTGTCCCTCTGCCTTAATGGACCTCACCCCTGCTTCCTCTGCTCGTGGTACTATACACAACACAGCTGGGCAGTACTTCTCCAAGATACCTTCCCAGCACTTCCATGTCATGTTAATGTATTTGGCCATTCCCTCCTCTGTACGGCTGCAGCACTGTGTACAGACTTCTGGGAGTAGGCCTCACCATGGTGTGCTCTAAGTGTTGGTTTATGTAGGTCATTTGCATTAGGTGGGATAGGACTCCTGGATCCTTGGTGTTTTACAAAATGTGCCTGATGTAATCACTATGCAAATTTTTGTTGGGGGAGCAGGTTCTTGTTGGGGGAGCTTAGGAACTTCATTGTTAGTACCTGGCCAGCATTATTCTAGTAAATACTGAGTTCATCTCATCTGATCATACCTGGGTTTATTTTCTCTGCCTCTTCTTTATGGGTTCCCTTGCCCTTTAAACCTTAGAATGTTAGACTGGGAGCCAGAATATATGCATGTACTTATATGTAAGTAAGTATGTATGTATCCTTATTTTCCTCAGTACTGGGGATTAAGTGTGTGGCCTTCATGCTGAGCTGTATATCTAGGCTTTAAAATTTTTTCTTTTTTTTTTAAGGTAGGATTTCCTTTTTTTCAAAGACAGAATTTCACTTTGTAGTTCAGGCTGGCCCTGAGCTCACTATGTAGCCCAGGTGAGCCTGGAACTCACAGCAATCCTCCTGCCCCTGCCTCTCAAGTCCTGGGATTACAGGTGTAAGCCAACACGCCCCTGGCATTGTGGTACCTGGTACTGATTGCTTATGGGCCTGGTTCTCCATGCCCAGCATTGTTGTATGTGGTTACTGGGGATGGTACTAGGGACCTTGCGCTTGCAAGGGAGGTGCTGGAACCATTGAACTAAATCCCTGTCCCCTCCTTTTTTCTTGAAACAGGTTCTTGCTAAATTGCCCACACTGTACTAAAATTTGCCCTCCTGCCTCAGCCTCACAGAGGGCTGGAAGTACAGGCGTGCACCACCATT
>PVIR01034241.1:0-17314 GCA_004026965.1 Petromus typicus
TTTTTTTTTTTTTTTTTTTTTGAGACAGGCTCTCACTTTGTGGTTCAGGCTGGCCCTGAGCTCAGCCTCCAACTCATATCACAGCAATCCTCCTGCCTCTGCCTCCCGAGTGCTGGGATTACAGGCGTGAGCCACCACGCCCGGCACTGTGGTATGTGGTACTGGTTGCTGCTGGGCGTGAGTCTCCACACTCAGTATTGTATGTGGTTTCCAGGGATCAAACCTGGGTCCTTGCACTTGCAAGACAGGCGCTGGAACCACTGAGCTAAATCCCCAGCCCCGCTAATACATTGCTTTTACTGTTTAAGCCACTTTAAATATTCTGAAAGCATTCTAATTTATGTTTTTTGTATTTTTCTTTGAAAAAGGATTGGGTGCATGTTTGAAGTTATGAGATATCATATTCAGTGGAAGCATTTTTTTCAAAGCATAAATATGAGTGGGAGGATATATGGATGTAGGGCAATCAAAGGAGTGAACTCTAGTGATTGCCTCGCATCTTAACCCCTATGCTATTTGGAGAGATACCCCTAGTTGGTAATATTAGCAGGAAGCTGGGTCCTGCTTCCTAGTATGGAAACTTAAAGATGGTCGTATACTTCCTTTACTGGCCTACCAAGAATGAGGGCTGACTGCTCTGTTTATGGTTTTGAATCTGCAATAAGTACCACAAAGAAACCGGGAACATACAAATTAAGAAAATGATAGTAAGGAGGATATATTTGTAATGTATAAAACTGACGACTAGAAAAAGATCATAAACTGAATAGGAAAAATAGGCATAAGATATGAAGAGTAGTATAAAGAGGGAATTTGAATATATTAAGACATTTTTCAACTCTGTTAATGATCAGAGAGATGAAAATTAACAATGAGAGGACAGACATAGTGGCATATTGCTTGTAACTCAGTACTCAAGAGGCAGAGCCAGAAGGATCACCACGAGTTCAAGGCCAGCCTGGGGCACATAGCTCAAGTTCAGCCTGGAATACTCAGTGAGACCTTGTCTCAGAAACTAAATAAAATAACAATGAGAAAGTACTTTGAGAGTGGCAACATGTAGAAAGATATCAAGTATTAGTGAGGATAGCCAGTGATCAGATCAGGGTAATTGGCATACCTGTCACTGCAAATTTTTATCATTTTTTTGTGTAGGGAATATTCAAAATCCTTTCTACTTCCTGTCTTGAAATATACAATTGAATGCTGTTAACCGTAGTTATCCTACATGCTATAGAACACTACAAGTTATCCCTCACATCTGCCTCACCCCTGTACCTATTAATTATCCGTTCTTCATTACCCCCTCTTCCAGCCTCTGATAACTCAAAGGTGCATTTCTCACACCATCCTGCTCTCTTCTTTGTACTATTTGAAAATGAATGCAGGGCCTCATGCATGATAGGGAAGCAGTCTTCCACGGAGCTACTTCATTTTTTTAAATAGATGTAATATCTTCTGTGTGTATGTGTGTGTGTGTGTGTGTGCTTAATAGAACTTCGCTGCAGTTTTGAGGGATAAGAATTATTAAACTAGAAAGAAAGATATTAAATGGATATCATATTTTACCTCTATTACCTCTCCAAAAGAATGCCATCTATTGGTTGTGGCTGTTCCTGTCCCCAGTCTGATATAGCCTGATACTGTGTGTGGTGTGGGCAAGGTCATCTTGTACAATTGTATAGTGTAGGCCCTGTGCTCCCACCTGCAGCCTGAAGCCCCGGCTCTTACATTGGAATTAAGACACAGAGATCATTTTTCTGTTCCCCACTCCTAGACCAAATGCTTTTCCTGCTCCAACATAACACTGCACAAATTCCATTTTTGTTTTTTTGAGATAGGGTCTCGCTTTGTAGTTCAGGCTGGCCCTGAGCTCAGCCTCCAACTCACATCACAGCAATCCTCCTGCCTCTGCCTCCCAAGTGCTGGGATTACAGGTGTGAGCCCCCACGCCCAGCACT
Organism: Petromus typicus; assembly: GCA_004026965.1. NCBI lineage: Eukaryota > Metazoa > Chordata > Mammalia > Rodentia > Petromuridae > Petromus > Petromus typicus. The sequence continues at coordinate 1,962 of PVIR01034241.1, forward strand.
GTGGTATGTGGTACTGGTTGCTGCTGGGGTGAGTCTCCATGCCCAGTATGGTACGTGGTTACCGGGGATCGAACCTGGGTCCTGCGCTTGCAAGACAGGCGCCGGAACCACTGAGCTAAATCTCCGGCCCACAAATTCAATGTATTTCCAGGACATCCTCACATCTGCTTCACAGTGGTGACCTGGTCCCTGTTGCCCCACCAAGCAATCACAGTAGTTAGTACATTTCAAAGAGAAGATTTTTGAAGCTAAATTAATAATATTTATAGTAGAGCCAACAGTCTAGCCTTGTTCCTTCTTACAGCGTTTCCTCAAACAGGAGTCAACAGCAGTTCAAGGTTGCATTTCTCTTGCTGTAGTCCCAACTGAGTAGCTTCTCTCAACCATGGTCTGAGCCAAACTATGTGCATACATCTGTCAAATACAAAATAATTTTTACTGACAGTCCAGTAAAACCTTTGTTTAGGATGAAAAATTAACTTATAGAAAGCATATGCTGTTAAACTACGCTTAGTATACGTCACTGCATGGAACATCTAACGTTTTAATCTTGGTGGGTAGTGTTTGCTTACTCTGTACCAGGTACTTGAATTACCTTCATTTAATAAAGAAAGAGTGAAGCTCCAAGGGGTCATTCCCCCAGGGTCACAGAACTAATAAGTGCCAGCCAGGAAATTGCATCTGGGCTGTCTAATCACAGTCAATCTGTGTAACGGCCACACAGAGATGTCCTGGTTTCTGCCAGCTATATTCAGGTTAATATTGCTAGCACTGTTTTCTTTGCAGTCTAAGTAAAGAGCATAGTCTGCTAAGTCTGCATACATGATAAGTTGACATCTACTGCTCTGGAGACAGAAAATTATTGCCAGTTTTAATTTATTTTTCCTGGTACCAAGGATCAAACTCAGGACCTTGTGTTTAATTTTTAAACTTTATGTATTTATTTGTTTAGCAGTATTGAGGATTGACCATAGGGCCTTTGCATTGAGCTACATTCCCAACCCCCCCACCCCCCTTGTTATTTTTTGAGACAAGGTATCGCTAAGTCACTAAATTCTCCAAGCTGGTCTTGAACATGTGATCCTTCTGCTTCAGCCTACCAGAGTGCTCAGATTGTGAGTGTGTGCCACCACACCCAGCTTAATTGTTTCTCATAGAGACTATAGCACTTTACTTTCACTTTTGTTTTTATTAAAGTAATACATGCAGATAGATAAAAAGTAAAATAGTGCTAAAGTATATAAAATAAAACCCAGCAATATCCTGACCCACTAATTCCCACTGCAAGTCTTGCTCCCTAGGGGGCAACTACTTTCAGTGTTTTAGCTGTTTCTTCTGGTATTTACCACCGCAACCTAATTCTCCCTTGACATCTCCTGCTCAGAGACTCAAGTACCAGATAGTTTCTTAGACTCCTTTTCATCTAAGGATGGCTATATGACGCAGCAGTGACCAATGAGATATCGCTACAAGGCTTCTAGAAAAGTTTTTTTCTTTCCTGGGTGAAGAGACACATAGAGCTCATTTTGTCTCCTTTTTTTCCCTTCTTTCTCACTGGAATATAGTTGTGTCTCCTGGAGCCACGACAGCTATCTTGTGACCATGAGGAGTTGAGCATAAGGATGAAATAATCCATTAAGGAGGAAAACATCTAAAGAATCTGACCTCATTAAGCAGCAGAGCCCATGCCACTCTTGCTGAGAACTGAAAAAGTAAATAAAGAAATACAACAATGCATGTTTAAGCCACTGTTGTTTGAGTCTTTTGTTACCTGTACTTTGTTACTGAAAGGAATTTTAACCAATAGACCACTGAGATTCTTCATAATAAGGTTGCACCATGTTAACTCAGCGATCTGAAATTTCTTCTAAGACCTCACCAAGGTCAAAGATGGGTTATTCCCCTACACACACAGCTACATTTCCCTTTCCTCATTTTTTAACATGATTACAACCCAATTCCTAGTAAAGCAGTAGTCCCTACAGAGTGTTTTTACTTTTTTTGTTGTTTTCCTGAATTTAATAATTACCTGGGTTTTTTTTTTTTTTCTTGTATCATGCCTAGCCTCAGTTTTCCCATGTGTTCCAATGGTTTTTTCATAAATCTCTTAAGCATATGTTCTCATAAGTGTTCAAACCTGTCATTCCATTTCTTTAAGAAGTGAGTAGGTTCATTCATTTGGAGCCCTGTGTAAGGGACAGGGGTTTGTCAATTCCGCTATTCTACCCCCCCCCTTTTTTTTTTTTTGAGACAGGGTCTCACTTTTATAGCTCAGGCTGTCCCCGAACTCACTATATAGCCCAGGAAAGCGTGGAATTCAGAGCAATCCTGCCTCTGCCTCCCAAGTGATGGGATGACAGGCATGAGTCACCATGCCTGGCATTGCTGTATGTGGTTACTGGGAATCGAACTTGGGACCTTGCACTTGCCAGGCAGACCCCAGAACCACTGAGCTAAATTCCCAGCCCTCCACTATTCCCTTTAAGGTGACAGGTGGGGACCTACAGGTCCACTAAGGGACCTCTAAGGACACAAAGTAGAGGCCTTTGTCCTGGGAGTATTTGATTTCCTTGGAGAATCCTCTGGTAATTTGCTGGAGTGTAGGTGTGTGGCTTGCTCTTTCTTTCTTCTTCCTTCCTTTTCCTTCCTTCCTTTCTTTCTTTCTTCCTTTCTCTCTCTCTCTCTCTTTCTTCTTTCCTTTCTATTTTCTTCCTTTCAAGAGTCAGAAAAGTTCATTGAGAGATAGTTTCTAAGAGAGACAGAAGGGAGACCCAAAAGTGGGTTGCCCTCAGAAATACAGTGCTTTTTTTGTATCAGGGACCAAACTTGGGACCTTGCAGTTGCCAGGCAGGTGACAGAACCCACTGAGCGAAAACCCTGGGCCTCTTGTGTAGTCTGTACATGATCATGGAGAGGCAGAGCAGGGCAGCAGCAACAGTGACAATAGTGGCTTGTACTCTGAAATCCTTTTGGGGCTCTGAGTCCCCCTTTCGCCATTAGGATACCTTTTCTGTATCTGTCCAGTATTTTGCAGAGTAGATCAGCTCTCCTAGTGGTCCCACCCAGGTATGGACTATGCCTACGCCTTCCCTGCAGTGCTTTCTCAGTTACCAACCCTCTAGCAATTTTCTTCTTTCCACTGACAAGAACTCTGGAGATGTATGTGGGTTTAGATCCCCCCCCCCCGTACCTGGCCTCAGGGCCTTGAGCTTGTGAGACAGGTGTGGTGCCACTGAGCTAAATCTCCAGCCTTAGACTCTTTTTTTTTTTTTTTAGGTTTTTTGAGACAGGGTCTCGCTTTGTGGTTCAGGCTGGCCCTGAGCTCAGCCTCAAACTCACATCACAATCCTCCTGCCTCTGCCTCCCGAGTGCTGGGATTACAGGCGTGAGCCACCACGCCCGGCACTGTGGTGTGTGGTACTGGTTGCTGCTGGGTGTGGGGTCTCCACACCCAGTATTGTTATGTGGTTACCGGGGAATCGAACCCGGGTCCTTGCGCTTGCGAGACAGGCGCGGGAACCACTGAGCTAACTCCCCGGCCCAGCCTTAGACTCTTGATTACTCTTACTTTGTGAAGTTTCAAGTCAGAGGACTAAATGCATTCCCTCTTTTTTAATGAAAGTAAAAATATGAATCTTATTCATGTGGTGCCAGGAATCCAACTCAGCCTCGCGTATGCCACCAAGGCGAGTGCTCTAGCATTGAGCTACACCTCTAACTTTCTTTTTAAAATGTATTTTGGGATAGTGTGTTGCGAACTTACCCAAGCTGGACTCACAATCCTTTTGCCTCAGCCTAAGTGGCTGAGATTACAAGTGTGTACCATCAGGACAGCTAGAATCGGAATTTATTTTTTTCTGGTACCAGGAATCAAACTTAGGACCTTGCACTTTCAAGGGAGACATGGCACCACTGAGCTAAATCTCCAGATAAAATCTGAATTTTTAACTACTTCCATACTATCTGCATATACCAAGTGTGTAAAATAAAGATTTGAGAATCATTGGCAGTAAGAAAACCCTGGGTTTTGGGAATCTGATGGATTTGTTTGAATTTTGACTCTCTGAACTTCTTATATCCATAGACCTCAGTTTCTCCCCTATAACAATGACATATAGTCACAGACAGAATAATGATACCTACCTGATAGGGCATCTGTGTAAAACACCCAACACAGGACTTGGTAGGAAGTAGGTGTCACAAAATAAGAGTGACCACTTTCTAGTGGGAGCATGTAGGAAATGTGGTTGGAAAGAATTGAGTCAGGTTTTTAGAGGGCTTGGAATGCTAGGACACCGAGGAACCTTGGCAAGCTTATCAGCAAGGAAGTGAATGAATCCTAAAGAGTTGGATTGTTTTCCTCATTCTGGTCTGGGGAAGGAGCAAGAAGCCCTTGGCCCAGCAGCTCTTGGGTTAAAATCTTCGTCTGTATCCGAGTTATTTGTAACCCGTTGTCATGGCAACAAGTTTGGCAAGCCAGCCAGTGCTGCAAGCTCCTGACAGTGGGGAGGGGAGGGCAGTGGGAGAAGATTTGGAAAGGGTTCATCTGTGACCAGTGCCTCACTTCCCTCTGATTTGTCTGCAGATTTCAGCTGGAGATGAGGGTGAACATCCTCTAGGGAGAGTCACTGGATGTTAGAAACTCTCCTCCCCAGTCTCCTGATATTTCAGATGTGAAAATAGGCCAAGAGAGGTCCAGCAGCTGGCTCAAGGCCACACAGCAACTCAGGAATGGATGCAAGACTAGACTTGTAGCTCACTCGTACTCTCGCGATCTCTCTCTCTCTCCCCTATCTTCCCCCCAATCCCATGGGGTCTCTCTAGGCTGGTCTTGAACGCTTGGACTCAAGTGATCCTTTTGTTTCAGCCTCTGAATACTGCTCAGCACGACTGAGGTTGCAGAACTGAAGCACAAAATCCCTGGCATCACATACTACTGTAATTCCAGCATATGAGGGACTGAGGCAGGAGGACTGTTTCAAGTTCAAGGCCAGCCTGGGTTGCAGAGCAAAACCCTGACTCAAAAAAAAAAAACAAAAAACCCCAAAAAACAAACAAAAAAACCAAAAAACTGAACCAAAACAAAACAAGCTTGGAGAAAACCTCTGGAAACATTTCATCCACCTCCCCACCAACTTACACATATCTTTCTGTTGTTCATACAGGAGCACCTGAGACCAAGGGGGGATTAGAGTTGACTCAGCAAATCTGACATTGACTTGAAATCAGATCACAGAGTCCGCAGGTCTCACAGGCCATGGTACTTTGTGAACTGGGATTCACAGTTCAGTGAAGCCCCTCTCTGCTGCCTGCTAAGTGAAGGCTTCTCAGAGTAAGACTGATTTGCCTCGCCTATTGACCCTACCCCCAAATCAAGCACACATGCACTCCACACTGTCCCTCTTCACACACTCCCTTCAGCTCAACTGCGTTTATAGGTGTCCTCTTGCCTGCAGTAGGTAGTACTGTTGCACAAATGGCAGCCCAGCTCCATCCCATGGTGATCCAAATACATCTACTACTTGCCTTCTCTTCCAGATCATCCACAGAGGCAGACACTTCCTGAGCGTTCTCAGTTACTCCACACACAATTCTCTATGTCCCAATGTAGCAGGTGAAACCCCAAAGGACTGCGGAGGAGTAAAGTGGCTGGCCCCCAAATCATGCAGTGAGTCTTAGCCTAAATCCTTCCTCCCTTAGAAAATGTGTCTGCCCATTCTATCCCGTACCGGTCTCTGGGCTCTCCAAGTTCCTCTGGTGCTTATCTTTTCTTACCCCTTATACTTGTGCAGTGCATTTCCTCTGTATTCTTTGTCTTATGTCAACACCTCCTACTTTCTCAGTAATCATCACTTACTGAATCCAGCTAATCTTCCTTCAGATCTCCCTTCATCTTCTGCTACAGCCCTATCCAACTTCAATATTCTTCACATGAACGACCCCAGCTCTACTCCTGGCCTCCAGAATGACCATCATCAACCTGCTATGCTTCATGCACACCAACAGTGAAAGGGCAATATATGCGTTCAAAAATTTCTGATGCTAAAAGTAATTAAATGCATTCAGAGGGCACTGAAAGTGCAGAGTTCTTGTCTAGCACATGCAAGGCCCCCGGTTCCATCCCTATCACCTGATCATAGCCAGGCCTTGTGGTGCATGCCTGCATTCCCAGCACTCCAGAAGCCTGAGGTGGAAGGACTGCAAATTCAAACGCAGCTTGGGCAATTTAAGGAGACTGGTTTGAAGAAGAAATGTAGCTCAGTGTGAAGGCCCTGGCTTTAATCTGCACTTGTGCAAACATGCCTCATCAGAGGAGCATGACTAAACTCACTCTCCGGAAGTCTCAAAATGACAAACCCCTGTACCTTTATATATTCATTGATGAAAACACATCTGAGCTGGTCATGGTGGTACATTTCCTGTAATCTCAGCACTTGAGAGGCCAAGATGGGAACATTGCTATGAATTTGAGGCCAGTCTGGGCTACAGAGTAAGCTCAAGGCCAGCCTGAACTACAGAGTGAGACTGTCTCCAAAAAATTCCCCCACATCTTTCTTAGTTGCTTTCTTGTTGTTGGAACAAAATACTGACACCTACAAGTTCAAGGAGAAAAGGGTTATTTAGCTCACAGTTTGTAGAGGTTTCAGTCCATAGTCTGCTGGCTCCAAGGCAGGGGGCCATGGCAGAGGAGAAACAGTCCATGGCAGGCAGGAAGCAACAGCCTGCCTTCTGCTTTCTTTTTTATTTCATCCAGGCTGCAAGCCTATTGGTTGGTGCCACTCACACTCAAAGTTAATCTTCCCATTACCCGCATCCAGAACTATGCTAAACCAATCAGAGGACTAATTCAATATCACACATCCTTGATGCAGTCACTCCTCAAAGCCCCACCTATGAGTGCATGATGCTTTGGTGGGGCATCTAGATATAGCCATAGTAACACAGTACCACCCAAATGCTAATAATGTTATTAGCATTTTGATGTATTTAGTATTTATTGTAACTTTAAGAAAACTATTTAGGATGCTGTGTGTTCAATTTTATACTGCCATTTTCATATAAACGCCTTCATACTGAGCTACATCTTCCATCTGCCCATCTTTATTTTTCAGTTTAAGATAGGTCTCACTAAGTCACTGAGCTTCCCAGCCTGGGCTTGAACTTGTGATCCTCCTGCCTCAGCCTCCCAGAATGCTGGGATTACAGGCAAATGGTAGTATGCCAGGTTTAACCTTCTTTATAAATATCATTTAATGGCCTCCAACATTCATTCAATGGATATATGGTTTGCCATTTCCTTTAGATTTATTTGGCTACATTATGGGCTTGATTTTCTTTGTGTCTTATTTTGGGAGATAGTGTAAGGAGATTATTGTTTGGGAGAAGGAGTATGTGAAGGGAACTCTGAGGTATGTCATACATGCACAAGATAAAACCTTGAGATGACACAGGTATACAGTAAAAATTAAGTGTCTTATCCCTCATCCTTGGTTCCTCAGTTCCTCACTGAAAATTGCCACTGTTATTGCTTGTGTCGTGTTTGGGTGGATATTCCTTTTTTTTAAGGCAGTGAGGTTTTACATTTATTAAAGGTAAGAAAACAAACATGCTCTTCAGAGTGAGTGCAGGCTAATTAAGAATAAGAAGAGAAGTACACCTACCTACAGGGTGAGAGTTGGTCAGTGTGAAGGAGAGAGCACAGTGGCCTGGGTGCGGATATTCTAAGACTGTACAGTTATCCCTCAGTTACCTGAGAGGGTTCGTGTTCGAAGACTAGCTGCAGATGCTAACATCCATAGACACTCAAGTCCTTATATAAAGTGATGTATATTTTCATGTAGCCTACTCAATCCTCCTCTACAGCTTGAATCATCTCCAGATTACTTGTAATATTTAATATGATGTAAATATTTGTTGTATGGTATTGTTCAGAGATTAGTTACAAAAGTCTTTTTATGTTCAGTGTAGACACAATTTTTAAAAATATTATTGATTCTTAGTTGAATCTGCAGGTATGGAAACTGAATACAAAGAACAATTTTATGTGTAGGTTCTGAGGATTAGGTGTGTGTGTGTGTGTGTGTGTGTGTGTGTGTGTGTAGCTGTGATTTTTGTTCTTTTACACAAGATTAAGCATGTTCAGGGTGGTATAGCTGTAGGAATTTTATTCTCTTTTTTTTGACTCAGGGTCTCACAATGTCACTGAGTTGTCCAGACTGGGCTTGAACGTGCTATCCTCCTATCTCAGCCTCTCAAAGTTCTGGGATTGTACCCCGACATCCAGCTACTGTAATGTTTTCAAGGCTCATCTTTGTTGTAATATAACACCAATAACTCCTTTTTGAAAAAATATGTGAAAACTTTATTTTTAATAAGTTTTGGATTTGCACAAAAATCCATATGGGAAATATAGTTCTCATGTACCCTTTATGTTACTTTATTTCCTCTATTATTAACATCCTGTATTAGTGTGGTGTACTTGTTATCATTGATGCACCAGGGTTAATACATCATTATTAGTTTAGTATGCATAGTAGTTAAGGTGTGCTCTTGATTTTGTACATTTTATGGGGTTTTAAAACTTTTTATTTTTGGTCTGAGGATTTAGCTCAGTGGTTCCGGTGCCTGCCTTGCAAGTGCAAGGTCCCAAGTTCAGTCCCCAGTAACCACATACCACAGTGCCAGGCGTGGTGGCTCATGCCTGTAATCCCAGCACTCGGGAGGCAGAGGCAGGAGGATTGCTGTGAGTTCCAGGCTTTCCTGGGCTACATAGTGAGCTTGGGCCCAGCCTGAACTACAAAAGTGAGACCCTGCCTCAAAAAAAATTTACGTATGTTAATACATGTTTGCTGTATGTAATGACTACATTAAGCGTGGGAGTTGGTACATGTACATGACACATTTTAATCTTTTTTTCCTGTCATCTTCTCCTCCCCACCCTCTGCTGTTTTTGTTTTTTGGAGACAAGGTCTTGCTCTATTACCCAAGCTGATTTCAAGGGATCCTCCTGCTCCTCAGTATCTGGAACTACAGGTGTGGACCACCGCACTTGGCTCATTCTGTGATTTTTGACAAATACATAATGTTGTATCTGTAATTACAATATCTGAGTAGTTTCACTGCCCTAAGAAATCCTCTGAACACAACTGTGTAGCCCTTTTCCCCCAAGCCCCAGGTAATCACTGATCTTCTTACTGTCTCCATATGTTTGTGTTTTCCAGAATGTCACATAATTGGAACCATTTTAGTACGTAGCCTTTTTAGATTAGATTTCCTCACTTATCATATGCAGTTAAGGTTCTTCTGTGTCTTTTGATGAGTTGCACATTCATTTCTTTTTATTGCTGAATAGTATTCCATCATATAGATGTACCATAGTATGTTGATTTATTTGGCTACCGAAGGACACCATGGTTGTTTCCAAGTTTGGGCAAATATGAAAAAAGCTACTATAAATATTCATGTGCAAGTTCTTGTATGAGAATAAGCTTTTAATTCACTTGGATAAATACCAAGAAGTACAATGGCTGGGTCATGTGTGTGTTCATTTTTGTAAGAAACTATCAAGTTGTATTCCAAAGTGCTTGTTTCATTTTGTGTTTCCTTCAGCAGTAAGTGAAACATCCTGTTGCTTCACACCTTCATTAGCATTTGGTGCTGTACATGTTTCAGAATGTGGCCATGCTAAGAGGTACGTGCTGATATTTCACTGTTGTAATTTGCAGTACCTTAGTGACACATGACGCTGAGCATCTTTTCATGTGCTTCCATGCTGTCTGTGCTTCTTTGCTGAAGTGTCCCAGCAGATGTTTTTTATTAGTATATGTTGGGGATAAATAATAATTAAAGTCATATTGAGGAATAAGTACATATATTAATATTTCTTTTCTGGTGCTAATGTGCTTGAGATTGTGTTTTTCACTTCAACATCCAGTTGTTCCTTGCTCTGTGTAAGAATGCAGCTGGCTTTTGTGCATTAATTCTGTATCTTACAACTTTGTCATAATTACTCATTAGATATAGGAAATATTTTTTGATTCTTCAGAATTTTTAATGGAGACAATTTTTATTTCTTCCAGAGACAGTTTTATTTCTTCCATCCCCATATGTATGTCTTTTATTTCTTTTTCTTGTCTTGCTGCATTATCTAGGACTTCCAGTACGATCTGACTAGGGATAACTGATGTCCTTGCCTTTTTCTTGGTTTTGGTGAGGAAGCGTCCAGTTTCCCACCAGTAAACATGGTAGCTGTAGCTGCAGGGTTTTGGTAAATGTTTTTTTCCCTTCCTTCCTTTCTTCTTACCTTTGTTTTTTTTCTTTTTGTAGTACTGAAGAGTCAACCTAGAGCCTCGTGTGTACTAGGGAAGTGCTGTATCCCTGAGTTACATCCTCAGCTTTCTGTATCCTTTCAGTTAGGAGTTTTCACTAGAATTTTTATTTTGACAACTTCAGACTTACAGAAAAGTTTCAGATATAGTACCAAGAATGGCTGTATACCTTTTAAACTAGGTTCCTGAAATGTTAACATTTGTCCTATTCTATTTCTTCTTCTATCTCAACTGATATTCAGTTGCAGACATAATGCCTCTTTATTCCTAAGTACTTCCATGTGTGAGGAGGGCAGGAGAAAGGGGAAAAATGGGAATCCACTTGTGTCATGTATAGGTACAAGCTCCCAATGTTGGGATTGTTGCTATCAACTACTGAGGTTGTTGCTGTGAGCTTGGGGGTTTTCCCTTTCTGCTGCTGCGGTGTTTGGCCTTCTGCTGCTACTGCTCAGAGTAGCAAAAGTCAAGCCCAAGCTCAACCTTTTTCTCAAGGTTACAACTTTGTTGTTTGTTTTGCTGTGGAACTCACAGGAGACTGGAGCTTGCTGTGAGGGTTCTGGCTATGTCCTCTTACCTTGTCTCCCACAATGGCAGAATTTCATAGTCTGTCTTTGTGTTTCATGACATTGACAGTTTTGAAGAGTACAGGCTGGTTGCTTTTAGATGGTCCTTCAATTTGAGTTTGCCTGGTGTTTCCTCATGATTTGATTTTGAAGATTGAGAATCTTGTCCCAGTTCTCCCACTCACTGATCATGAGATCTGGGGTGGCCAGGTAGCCTCTTTGAACTGCAGTTGCACTGCCTGATTACCTCACAGAATCATTAAGAGAATGAAATTAAACAGTGATTCTAAAAGCAGATTTGTAAACCCTGAAGCGCTACACAAATGGAAGTAATTACTATTTACCTGGCCTTATGAGCCAGAAGTCTCCTGCCAGAAACTGTATTTCTTTTGGAAATATAATTGCTCTGGGTTATAACTGAAGATCTGTGGCCTTTCTTTTCCCCATGTGCCAAAAGATTTCTAGAATATTAGCATATTCTAGATTTAGCATATTTTGATAACAAACTTACTATAACTTATATTTCTTAGCATGCTGGCAGGTACACCACAGGATGACTACCAGTGATTTTGACTTTTGTTAGTCATGCTCTTGTGTAATATCCTCTTGAGTATGGGCTGACCCAGGGACTTGTTTCTAATTGATAGAACATAACAAAGGTGATGAAATTTTGCTTGATAATTAGGATGCATATGATTACAATTTCTATCTTGCTAGACCATGATTCTTTCCCTTCTTGGCTGCTGTGTGTATGTGCATATGCAAGTGCTCCACTGAGCTATATACCTCAGCCCCCTTGTTGGCAACAAGTAATTATTGGCTATCATTAAGCAGGAAAACGAGGCCTTCAGCCCAGCACTCTTTGAGGAATCAAAATCTGCCAGTTGTGAGCTGATCTAGGAAGTTGACCCTTCCTTTGCCAAGCCTTTGGCTGAAGCCGCAGCCCTGGCTCACACCTTGACTGCAGCCTTGTGACAGCACCCAGCCAAACTAGATTTCTGACTATGACCATGAAAAATTGTGGTGTTTAACCACCAAATTCGTGGTCCTTCATTACTCACTAATAACTAACACAGTAATCATCTTATGTATAAGTTCTTCTAATCATCTCTTTTATATTTCTTATAGCTCTACATTTTCCCTCTCTTGAGCCAACCTTGAACTGCCTTACTTTCTCCAAGATCTTTCCATTACCCTGTCTGGAAACTTCACTGTATAGTTTAAGAAGCTCCCCTATAGGATACATAATACGTGAATAATCGCAGAGACACACCTGGTTTCTGGATGGCTAGATTTAATATTTTTTTAAAAAGTTAGTGCTCTGCAAATCAATTATACATTTAATGCAACTCAAATAAATTTTAGATGACATTAAATTTCAATTAATGATATCCCTTTATAATAATAAACATCCAGAAATAACCAGTACAATTCTAAAAATGAGTAATGAGTAACAACTAGGATTACTACTTATTAAAAGATAATGTGGGGCTATATTAACTGAAACACAGTGATACTGGCTCAAAACTGACAACTAGATTAATAGAACACAGTAGAATGTTCAGAAAAAATGAGACACAAAGAAAATTTAGTATATGGTAGATTATATTTTAATTTATTCAGGAAAAGATGTATTGTGTAATAAAGGGTATTAAGATAATTGGCTTGTGATTTAGAAAATATAAAATTGTGTCTCTGTCTCATTTCTGACATCAAAATAAATTCCAGGTGTTTTGAAAATATAAATATTCAAAAATCACTTATACATTATTCATTTTTAGTACCTGTTTGCAGTTCTTAATGATTACATTTATCAGGGAAGTTGGCAGAAGGTACATCTTAATCCCACACTTTATTCATAACCATAAAAAAGTGAAAATCCAAATGTCCATAAGTAAGTGAATAGATAAAGAAATTGTGATACTGCCACGCAGTAGAAGAATGCTTACCAATGAAAAGAAAAAGACTCTTGGTACAAAAAAATGAGAATTAAGATACATCTTGTACAAGTACAAATTCTGAAGGTTGAATGTGATCATAATGTACACCTAAAATGTAGCAACAAGCTCAATAAAGGGGAAAAAAATTGTGATGAATCTCAGAGTCATTATGCTAAGCAAAGAAAGCAAAACCCAAAAGAGGACAGACTATATGATTACATTTTTATATTGTTCAAGAGTAGATAGAGCTGTTTAAAACTATAAAACTGATAGAAGTCAGAATAATGACATTTTAGGAAAAGGTTGATGTTGAAGGGTAATTAGAATTACAAAGATAATCTATACCTTAATAGAGATGTGGGTGACACTGGTTCATACTTTTGTTAAAACTGATTGAAGTTTTCACCTAAGATCTAAATATTTCCAGGCATGATGGCACATACCTGCAATCCCGGCACTTGGGTGGCTGAGACAGGAGAACTGCTACAAGTTCAAAGACACCCTGGACTACAGTGAGACCTTGTCTCAACAAACAAAACAAAATTTAAAAAATTTAAGTATATCATTGCATGTAAATTGTACCTTAGTTTTATAATAGTTTTGTTGTTATTTTTTTTGGTACTGAGGATTGAATTTGGGACCTTGCACTTGCAAGGAAGGTACTAGAACTACTGAGGTAAATCCCTGGCTACCTTAGTTTTAGAAAAGATATGAATATATATTTTTATACTCTAGAGCACATAAAATACTCGTTGTCCAATTCAGAACCCAGAAACTATAATGGAAAAGAATATTTTTAACTTATTTTGTTTTATTATTTAATTTATTAAATAGTTCATTTATTTATGTGGTTATGGTAGGCTAAATAATGATCTCACAAAAAGTACATTTCACCCCAAAAGAAATTCACGTATTAAAAATCAAAGGATGGAAAAGTATTTAATGATGAGAACCGTGAAGGAGTTGAAGAACTATGAAGAAGCATGAAAAACATGAAGGAGGGCCGGGGAGTTAGCTCAGTGGTTCTGGCGCCTGTCTTGCAAGTGCTAGGACCCGGGTTTGATTCCGCGGTAACCACATACAATACTGGGTGTGGAGACTCACGCCCAGCAGCAACCAGTACCACATACCACAGTGCCGGGCGTGGTGGCTCACGCCTGTCATCCCAGCACTCGGGAGGCAGAGGCAGGAGGATTGCTGTGATGTGAGTTGGAGGCGGAGCTCAGGGCCAGCCTCAACTATAAAGTGAGACCCTGTCTCAAAAAACAAAACAAAACAACAACAACAAAAAAAAAACATGAAGGAGTAGCTATCCTATTTCCAGATGGAGTGGACATCAAGCCAAATCTGATCAGAAGAGACAAAGAAGACCCTACATGTGGGTTAAGGAGACAATCAACAGGAAAAGATTATGGTTGTACCCAGCTTCATAAGTGAAACATTACTGGACATAAAAGATAAACATCAGCACAATTACAGTGAAGGACCTCAATACCCTATTTTCATAAATAGATGTATCAACTTGAAAAAAGTCAACAAAGAAATACCAGAGTTGAACCAAACTTTCAAACAAATGGACTTAATATATATAAGAACTATTGATATATATCAGCTCAACAACAGAATACACATTCTTCATAGCAACACATGGGCCTTTCTGCAAAACAGACCACATACTAGCTGTGGATCTACAAAACCAGTCATGTAAATGCAAAAGAATCCAAGGTATCTCATGTGTATTATCAGATCTAGTGCAAAGAAGTAAGAAATCAAGGACAAAAGAAATCACAGAAATTATTCAAACAATAGTAATTCAACAGTTTACTCTTGAATAATTATGGGTCACAGAAGAAATCAAGGAAGAAAGTAGACAGGTTCCTAGAATCCAAAGATAATGCCAGTACAATATATCAGAATTTAAGGGACATGATGAAAAAGGGAAGTTTATAGCTGTGAATGTCCACGTCAGAGAAACAGAGCAAGCCCAAATAAATAACCTAACAATCTTAGAAAAAGCAAGGACAATCCAAATCCAAGGAAGGAAATTATAAAGATCACAGCAAAAGGCCAGGGATTTAGTTCAGTGGTGCCGCCGCCTGCCTTGCACTTGTACAAGGTCATGACTTTGATACTCAAAAAAGTCTCATAAAAATCACAGCAGAAATTATGGAGCTGACATTTCAAAAGTACAAAGAATCAATGAATTGAAGATCTGGTCTTTCAGAAGTGTAAACAAAATAGACAAATCCTTAGCCAGTCTTAGCAAAAGGGGGAAAAGACTCAAAATCAATACAGTGAGAAATGAAAAAGGCAAAATCACAACACACACACACACACCACTGAAATCCAAAAGACGATTAGTAACTACTTCCCAAACCTTTCTGCCCATAAATTGGAGATCTCAGAAAAAATAGATTCCTAGGTAAGAATGACTGAGTCAAACAGAACAGACAGCATGTAAAAGGCCTGGATAATTCAGTAAGAGGCAATGAAACTGAGGCAGGAATCAAAACCTACTGGTA
>PVIR01034242.1:0-17314 GCA_004026965.1 Petromus typicus
AAAAATTTTGTCCTGGATTTATATTTCATATAAGAACACAAATTGTTAAATTAAAATCCAGAATTTTGCTGATGGTGCAGATCTATTCGGGTGGGTGAGGAAAGATGAACATGTTTGAAGCCAACCTGGGAACTCAGTGAGACTTCCTCTCAAAAAACAACCCCATGGACTGGAGATGTAGCTCAGTGGCACTGTGCCTACCTTGGAAGCACAAGGGCTTGAGTTCGATCTCCGGTACCACAAAACAAACAAACAAACAAACAAAAAAACCCGAAAAACAAAAAAGAAAAAAAACCCAGGATTTTTTTATTTAGGATTTTATTTTTGAACAATTTTGAAAGACTACAATGAAGCAAAAACGTTGTTTTATAGTGAAAAACTACAGTGAAGTAACACTTTTGACTCCTCTCATTTACTCCTTCATCACTTTCTTCTCTCCTAAATCTTTCAATTACTCTACATGACTTTTATACATGTGACCTACTGGAATTAATTAGCATTTCCAATTATTAAATAATCTTTTTAAAAAACTGATTTTATTGGTACATTTTATATATACATTATGATCATTTTCAAAATTGAAGATTTATACCAGTACATGACACATTTTGATTCTCATTTTTTCCCATTCCTCTGCCCTACTTCTAAAAGCACTTCAAGGCCCCAAACTTCTTTAAATTGCCAAGAAGACACCAGTCAAAATGATTTTTCTTTCTCTAGCCTACCTATAACTCAGCCATCATAACTAACTGATGTATCTCTTCATATAGGTTAGGATGCACAATTTATTTTGGATATATTTATAAGACAAACAGTGTAATCTCACATAATACATCTTATAAATGTAACATATACAATATTTCATCTCACATATATTAGTTAATATATCTATCAGTTTCATAACTGGAGACACTGATTCTTTTCTAAATAACCCAGGAACAACAGCTTTACTCATTACCCATACTGAGGTCCTAAGTCAAGAAAGAAATCCAACATTTGATTTTGGATTAAATTTTTACATTATTGAAGCTTTTTTTTTTTTTTTTTTAGGTTTTTTTGAGACAGGGTCTCGCTTTGTAGTTGAGGCTGGCCCTGAGCTCAGCCTCCAACTCACATCACAGCAATCCTCCTGCCTCTGCTTCCTGAGTGCTGGGATTATAGCGTGAGCCACCACGCCTGGCACTGTGGTACGTGGTACTAGTTACCGCTGGGCATGAGCCTCCACACCCAGTATGGTATGTGGTTAACCAGGGATTGAACCCTGGTCCTTGTGCCTGCAAGACAGGCGCCGGAACCACTGAGCCAAATCCCTGGCCCCCATATTGAAGTGTTTATAAAGAGTTCTCTTGTAGAAAGATCAGAATAAAATTAATAAAGCTATATTACATCTTATTTGTTTGCTTTAAAAATTTTCCTAGAGTTTTCTTAATCTACCTGTTGGTATAGTGTGTACATATCGTACACGTAGGATAAGAAGGGGAGGATTTACCTTGTCCTTATGGGTTAGCTGCTGGCTTATAACATCTTCACAGATGCTAGAAGAAGGAACTAAGTTATGTAACTGGTAAAATAGTTCCACGCTCTTCTGGTGGTGCTGAGGTGTTCCATCTCCTAGCTGGTCCCACAAAGTCAAAGCGACATGCTATAGAAAAAGATATAAAAGTGACTGCTACAAATTATACCTAAAATTTTATTTAACAAACATTTGTTATTAGGTACAAAATAATAGCTGTTCTCTGACTGGCAAACATGAAAGTTCACCATACCACTAGGATGAGATTTAAAGCAAAGTCTTTTACTTCCCTATTTCTGGGCACTCAGAACCATTCATGACAATCTTTAATATTTCTTTTAAACATCAGAAATTTAGTAAGAATGTTTTACAGGGTCAAGATAAAACCTTGTCTCCTTATTTTAGTCCTAGTACAATAATGCTAGAATACATTACCTCTAATAAGATAAAGTATCATGTTGAATATAATGTAACTTTTATAACTGTATATTAGTTATATAGAATTCACATCCAAATATGTGAATTATTATACTTAAAAAAATTTTGTGTATATGTTGCTTGGGTTGGGGATTAAACCTAGGACCTAATGCACGCTAGCCAAACACTCTACCACTAAGCTACACTCCAGCTTAAAGAGTTCTAAACAATAAATCATATATATTTTGGAGCCACATGTATTAAAACACAAGAATCTTTAGGTTGTTCACAATTATAACATTATAAAATCAAGCTGAATTTATTAGGAGGAAATATCTTGAGGGCACAGTAACCTGAAATCAGATTTTTGAAACTTTTTTTGTATATAATTTACCAGCTTAAAATGTCATATGATTCAAATCTACCTGATGTTCAATGTATATTAAATATTTACACTGAATTTTTCCGAATGATATCATGTACTATAGATAATGACTGGATAAGATAGTCAGAAAAGCTTTTTGTGGAAAGTTTGGAAAAATGAAGTTTTACTCTATGAGAGGCAAAACAGATCTGTCACAGCCACTGAGTCAAGAAGTAAGTTCAACTGTATAAATGAGATTTCCTTTTTTTGAGACAGGATCTCATTTTATAGTACAGGCTGCCCTTGAACTCAAAGCAGTCCTCCTGTCTCAGCCTCCTGAGTACTGGGGATTGAGATGTGCTCGACCAGGCGAAACCTTTTTTTAGTTGAAATTATTTCCTCCACAGCTTTGCACTATATCAAGTATCATCCTTGCAGTGATTATCTTAAGCATATAATACTACTACTTAGAATTTACCTTGAAAAATTCAGTCTTCTCAGCTATGTACCTCAGATTGCCTTGAGTGAGAGGAGGTCTAATAACCACGGCTACTCTTCCCTGGTTTGGACTTAAGGGTTGTGCAGACTCCATGCTATTAACATTTTCCCCAGTGACCATGGCCACAGACTGAGTCAGTCCCACCAAGTCCATGACTAGTGAAACAGCAACACTCTGGACACTGAAATCAGTTGCTTGGCTGCAAGCATTCATCAGAGTCTGGAGCCACTGTGGAGGCTGCACATGCTCATAATCTGGAACAAAAGAGGGAAGTAATCAATGCTCACCAAAATAAACATTGTACATACACTAGAAGTTAATTTTTAAAAAAGCAACTCTACTTCATTCATTAGACAATAATTTGTTGACAAAATCATGCATTTCTCCTTTAGTTTAGAGCTTTAGGAAAATAAAGCAGGAACAAGAATCTCATAAATATTTTTCAATATATAATATTCTCATGTCAAGTCTTACAATCTCTTTTCCTGTCCTAAAAATTTATTTACCAACAAATATTATCCAACACTCACTGCACTCCATATGGATATATAAAAATTTAAATAAAAGTAAAAACATACAGCTGCTATAATAAAGGAAACTAGTGGACTTAATGTTATATTTTACTTCTCCAGACTTGCAACCAAACTGTGAAACTTAGAGTCTACTAATAGCATATTATTCACAAATTTTTAATCAAAAGGATAATTTAAGAAATTAAAAAAGAACATTCTATACAAAATGTTCAAAAATAAACAAAACAGAGACGATCTTACCACTCTCTAATTTTTCAGAACATAAGTCTGATGTATGGTTCCCCTCAGCAATGTAAACTGGGAAACTTGAGCACTCTAGGAAGAGCTGACAGGCAGCAAGGAAGGCAGAAAGGTACTCTTTTGAAGTTTTTTCTTTATATATGTTACTGTCTTTTACATCTCCTTGTGAATCTCTGTCCCATTTTAGAGTTCCTCCTTGCATTCGACTGAGATCCCCTTGACGCTCTGTAGCCAATGCCTGAGAAATAGAGTTACTCTGAATGATATAGAGGTTGATGAGCCTGGTAAGAAACTGTTGGACATACTCCAAGCAGCACTGCATTGCAGTCTTTTGGGCTGTCTTCCCACTTCGGGTTGCAGTCCCCTGAGTAAATGTAGAAGGGGGCTGGACGATGGTTTCCTCAGATCCCACAGTAGATGCTGTTTCTGTCTCAGAGGATGTGCTACCAATTGGGATGGTACATGCTCCCTGCCCTTCATTGAGCTCTCTGTCAATGTCATCAGTTCGGTCAGCTTGATACTGTATAAACTCAGTGAAGCCACTTTCTGATGATCGACTACTTGGTGGATTTTCTCCATCTTCAAACACTTCAGTAGGGTGTTCCAGACAAACTGATGGTACCTGATAAGATTTTTTAAGAAGTAAAATGTTGAGTACATACATGCATACATTTTAAGAATTAGAAATAGTCATCTTTTTAGTTAAGTTTTAGATCAGATTATACAAAAGTTAATGTACATTGTGTTGCATTTAAAAGTAGTTCACACATTAATTCATGCTTATGACAATCAGAAATAATACAAATAATATGGTTCTAATGAATAAATATGGATTTACCAAGTATCATTCATCTTATATATATAGATATATAATGGGGTTTTTATCTTTAGGATATGTATTCTTGTTTTTAAATGTCTAACAATTTACTTTATCTACTTCATAAAATCACTTTCTTAATGTTGAAGTCATGTAAATAAAGAAAAATATAAGGTTAAAAATGACACTTAAAAATTAGGAATAAAATCAGGTTAGCTGTTCACAGGACTATATGCATATGAAATTTGTTTAAAATCCACAAAGTACTAGTTAAATGTTTGCTATTAATTTTATATTCTTTAACAGAATTGTAAACACTCATATGTGCCAGATATTGTGTTAGGTATAAAAGGAGTACTATCAATTAAAAAGCAAAGACAATTACAACGCAAACAAATCAGTCTCTAAAGTAGGACTGGAATGTATTGACCTTTCACTTGGTAAAAAGGATAAGTACAATCATCGAGTTTGCTTAGTTTAAATAAAAAAGATGTGCAAATCAAACATTCCTTATGTGACTGAATCAGAGTATATCTTGAATAAGATCATGAAAAGTTATCTCATTACTACATTGACTAGATGCTCTGCTTTCCAAAGGTGGGCTTACCTAACATCCCTTACTTCAGTGAATGACATAACTGTGTATCAAAGCTGGTTAAATAGAGACCTAGGAATCATTCTTGGTACTTTGGTACCTCTCCTCTCCTGCTCCACTTCTAATCAATACAGTGACTAAGAGTGTGGGCCCCAAGTCAGCCAGAGCTCTACTGCTCACTATGTAAGCTTGGCAAGTAATTTAACCTCTCAAACCTCAGTTTTCTACTTGTATATCGTAGCTGCTCCCATGCACAGGGGATATGTTGCTGGACCCCTAGAGGAAAGTGTGGATAATACTGAAATTTATTTATACTGTTTTTTCCTATATATACATACCTACAAAACAGTTTAATTTATAAGCTACGCATTATGTGAAATTAATCATATAATAGAATAATTTTACCAATATACTATGATGAAAGTTATATGAATATGGGTCACTCTTGCTTTCAAAACATGTAGCTGTACTACACTCACCCTCTTTGTGATGAAGTAACATGATACTTGAAGTAACATGATGCCTACATGCTGACATGAAATGAGATGACATGAAATGTGATGACAGATGTAGGCACTGTGATGCAGTCTACTTGAGGATTACTTAAATAAAAGCACAGTCCATCTGATAACCAAGACAGCTCCTAAATGACTAATGGATGATACTATATACAGTGTGGATACACTAAAGACATGACTCATATAGTGGACAGGACAGAGAAGGATGATGTGAGATTTAATATGATACTCAGAACTGCACATAACTTATAACCTTATGAAAATTTTCTGAAATTTTCCATTTAACATATTAGGACGATTGTTGACTATTGGTAACTGAAACTGTGCAAAGATAAACTATGAAGGACTATGGCAATTCAGATAGCAATAATTCCTAAATTTTAGTTGTTATGTGGATTAATAGAATATGTAGGGTACCTGGCACAGTGCCTAGCACATGGCAAACACAATAAATATTAGTGATCACTCATATCCTAGCCAATCTATTACTAAATTTTTTTTTCTTCCTAAATACATTACTAATCCATTCATTTCTTTCTTTACTCCCCCCATCTTGTTAGCACAAATATCACCACCTCTCACCTGCACTACTACAGGTCTCCCCACATCCATTTTTGTTTCTCAGATTCATATTCCACACTGCAGCCAGAGTAATTTTTCTAACACACAAATCTGATTATGCCACTTGCCTTTTGCCCTCCAGTGTCTTCCCATTGCTCCTAAGATAAAGAATAAAAGCCTTAGTACAGTGAACAAGGCTCTGTAAAACCTGGCTTCTGTGTCCCTCAAAGCTGTATCAACCCATCTGCACTGTGTTCCTCTTTCCCTCAATCTTTGCACATGCTCCTTTCTCTGTCCCATGCTCTATCCTTTCTACCTCCTCTACCCCTCTGATTTCTCCAGGGTTTCACTTAAACATTCCTTCCTCAAGAAAGCTTTCACTAGCCCTCAGCATAGGTCAGGTCACCCAATTTTCCATACGTTCTTTCACTGGAGCTACAATTAAGTGTATAATCACTTGTCACCTCTCTCTTCCAACTGGAACAAAAGGGTTGAGAAGCCCAAAGACTGCCTAATTTCCTTTTTTTTATTTGAAGGATAAGAAAACTGAGGTTCAGTGAGGTTAAAAAAACACAGAAACAAAAAACAAAATTTTCCCAAGGTTATTGAAGCTTAGCAGTTAGTAGAAGAGCTCAGATGAGGCAATTTTAAATGAACTTTTTTCACCAGATATCACAGTAATAGTAGGAGAGTGTTTCATATTATTCTAAAGTACAGAGGTGACTACCAAAATTGAATTTGACAATTTTCTTTCTTTTGAAAAGGTAGTGATCATCTAAAATCATGTACTTAAAACACATTTATGTAAAATTGTCATTAGTTTACTATAATTCTATATTAATCTTTTATAACAAAAGAATCAAACAAGTGATATTAATTTAACAGAATTCAAGCTATGACAGTTGAATTTGTAAAAATAATATTTACTTAGAATGGACTATATTATACAGATATATATGTAATTATAATATATACAATGTTTTTTTTGTTTTTGTTTTTTTTTTTTAGGTTTTTGGAGACAGGGTCTCGCTTTGTGGTTCAGGCTGGCCCTCAGCTCAGCCTCAAACTCACATCACAGCAATCCTCCTGCCTCTGCCTCCCGAGTGCTGGGATTACAGGCGTGAGCCACCATGCCCGGCACTGTGGTATGTGGTACTGGTTGCTGCTGGGGTGAGTCTCCACACCCAGTATTGTTATGTGGTTACCGGGGAATCGAACCCGGGTCCTTGCGCTTGCGAGACAGGCGCCGGAACCACTGAGCTAACTCCCCGGCCCTATACAATGTTTTTTTGAAAATAAAAAATGATGTGTTGGGCATTTGAGCAAAGAAATTCAGTTTACTAATTTTTTAAAAATACATGACATGCATAGAATAAAATTAGATTTTAAAAACATTATCAGGTCTATACTTCCACTTTCCAAGAAAATACAGAAAACACTCAACCATTAAATGTGGTCATTTTCAGACATCTAATTAAGACAATACCATCATACTTAAGCAAAAAAGAGAAAAATATGCATAGCCTGGGGGCACGGAAGAAAAGCAGAGACAAGGGAAAAGGTATACTCTATATATTATACTTTTAAAAGAGCATATTATTTAATTGTCATTTTTAATTATTTAACTGTCATTTAATACGAGTGAATGTTACCTTTTACCTTATCTGTAACCATTGAGGGTCTGGGTGCCTCTTACATAGTAAGTCTTCAGATTTGAATGTGCTACTGAAAAAACACTAAGAACCTGACTTCTTCTACTCCTACCAATTTCATTCAACTGAAATCCAACACTTCAATACTAGTTAGTATCTGTTTTAGTTATATTAACACAATTTAAGGAAAAACAATACAAGAAAAAACTTTAGCAATGGTAGATGCATATGTATACATAATTGTTATGTTATGTGGCATATATTATCTGTCAGTATAATGAGCAGGTTGGAAGTAAAATAAAAGTGGTTTTAATGTATGTAGGATAATCATGAAGTACATTTACAATGTCCATAGGCCAGTAATTTCATTTTATATTAAAGAGTAACACATTTAGAAAAAGTTTTAGGATTAATATCCATGGGAAAAGTTATATGAAGTCATCCTGAAAATGTCTGGGAATACAAGGCAACTAAGGGCTAAGAAAGGGAGTTTCACAAACCTAGGATTTAGGCAATAGTCTTTCATTTTACTCTATAAATTTTAAGTCTTTAAAATATGACATTGTACTTAAAGTCAATGGAATCATTATATAATTCAATTGAATGCTTTCATTCATAGTCACTAAAATATCTGACTATAAACCTGAGCGCATTTAAATTGATCTTTCCATAAGTGTTTAAGTATGTAAGCAGACAATAAAATTATAAAAGTTTAATTCTAGTCAAGTTCATAAAAATAATATTAAGCATGTAGATGAGAAGAGTAAAAACATCCTGGATTTCAAGATCATGTGAAAAATTTAATGTACGTGAAAAAGACCAGTGAAGTTGTGACAGAGACCCATTGTTCAATATGGTAGCCATATTTGTATGACTACACGTAGCTACCAAACCCTTGAAATGTGGCTGTGATTAAGAAACTAAATTTTTAATTCTAAGTTTTAAATGATAATTTAGTTACCAGAAAACAAAGCATATCTGAACAACTTGTGTATCTGATTTTGATTTTAAGTGCAAATTTTATAAATTCAACATAAAGTATTTCTGTTAAAAACAGCATTTGAAGATATACTATCAGTATAAAATATCACTTTGAAGATACTACATAAAAATTATCTTATAATTTTTTTCTTTATCAAATTACTTTTGTATATATCGCCAAATTTATACAGATTAACAGTTGAGACAACAATGTACTGCTACACTAAGCTAATTAAAATATAATTAAAAATAATTTTACCTGCTTCTTTGTACTTTTTAAACATAGCTCCCAGAAATTTAAAATTACATATATCATTTACATTGTATATATATTGGAAAGTACTATTATTGGCCTTTAAATTGCATTATGGCAGAAAGCCTGCAAAACGGTCTATTGCCACATCACATGGAACTAAGGATTCACTGATATTTTAATGCTCTTGCATAAGATTTAACACAGACTGTTCTGATGTGAAGAACTAAAAGATGTAATACCAAAAATAATAGCTAAGATTACCTTTTTGTCTTCCCATCCTTTGACTGTGTTGTTTTGCCCATTTGGAAATTGCAACATGCCCCCCGTACCAGCAGACAGGAGAGGAGGTTGAACCTTGCTAAGGATCTTTGAGCATAGCCTGAGAGAATCTGTGAGCTCAGATGAGCGCAATGTCTGGAGATGGCTTGTCAGAGCAGAAATCATCCTGAGCAGTAACTGGGGCAGGTGTTCTGTCTGGATTTCAATATAAGTCTCCTGAAAATAAAAGGTAAATGGAAGATACTTAAACAGTTTGTAAGCTAAAAGTCATTTATTTTTTCATCTGTACAAATAAGGCAATAATTTTACTCATTTTTATAGGTATCATGCTCTTAATTAGCACAGTAATTTTATTACTGATGATTTATGTAATATTCCCAAATTCTCAATTTAAGTACTTTAAATCATATATTATAAAAAACCCAGTTTTTCTGCTATATTATAGAAATAACATTGTAACAAAAGTGAGTAGAATCAGTTAAAAACAGGCTGAATGTCATACCTGACACAGCACCCTCATACTTCTAGTAGGCTTCAAAATGAGAAAGCACAGAATTGAGGAGAGAAAACAAGAGAAAGATTTCCAGTAGTCTTCATTTAACAGAAAAAAATCATTAATGAATACAAATGCAGCATTAGGCCAATGTAGCAAACACATATAATTTTATAGCATGCAGTTAGTACATTCCGTGTATTATATTCATATATTTCAAATGATAAAACACTTCGGCAATTTTATGAAAAAAGCTATATCAAACAGAAGAAAATAAATTTAATTTTAAGGATGAAATTAATTTCCAACATGAACTATTTAAATTATGTTCTTAGATTTTCTTGGTATTTTTTTTACCAAGATGATCTTACCAATGAAACTATATCCAACAAAAAATCCACCAGTAAACAGAAATTGGTCAGTTGTAATTCAGATGATTCACTACTATCTCCAGGCCCAATCTGAAGTCTGGCATGCATTGTCCTCCTGAAAGAGCAAAATCTACTTTAATAAGTATGCTATCAAGTGATACGAGTATTTGAGAAACATCACTGTCTTCTCTAATGAGTGCCAAGTCAACAATGGCTCACAATATTAATATTCTTATGATTATCAGTCCCTCTTCCCCAGTATACTTCCAGACCTCTATTTGGAAAATTCTCAAAGCCAGATTCTTAGTCCTAACCTTTCCCTGTAAAGTTTATCTTTTACTTTCAAGTTTTTCTTTGTGGATCTCTCTTTTTGAGACTTATTTCACACATTGTACACAATATAGATTCAATATGCTAATTAAAATGGATTATTTGTTATTTGATTTCTTAGGGCCTTTGTTTTTTA
This sequence comes from Petromus typicus, assembly GCA_004026965.1. Lineage (NCBI taxonomy): Eukaryota > Metazoa > Chordata > Mammalia > Rodentia > Petromuridae > Petromus > Petromus typicus. Next base: position 10,556 of record PVIR01034242.1, read on the forward strand.
TCAATTTGTATTCCTGGACTGTCATCCTCCTCCAATTTCATTTTCCTGTATCTAGAATGTTGTATCTGTCCTAAGATCAAATGTATCTCTTCCAGGAAATCTCTACTGGCCCAAGTAGAGATTTTTCCTTCAACATTAATATTAATTCTATATGACATTGATCTACTCTCTGAAGACAAAGGCTATGATACAGACCTTGAATAGTGAGAAACAGAATCATGTAGATAGATGAATACAACAGTGTAACAGTGTGAGAGCAACTGATTTTGAGGTTTGAGGAAGTCAAGAGAGGTGTAAGTCTTTACCAAATAACCAAAAGGTTGGAATATTTTAGAATGAATAGCACAAGTGAAGGGTTAAAAATACAAAAGTTTATGTGTGCTCAGGATTATCTAGGTTAGCTCAAGAAGCAAGGATATGAGTTTGTGGATATTCAAATGCAGTAGGGTATGTATGTTTGCAGAAATAGTTTCACACAGTGAAAACTCATGGTAGGGTTAGGTGGTGAAAAGATACTCACAAGTCCTGATTCCTATATTTTAATTTCTCTAAAAAAATCTGCAATTTTTAACTTAATACTAGGGATACGCATATCTTACTTGGCCCTCTGTCAGCTCTGTGAAGATATGGACTTTATATGCCCAGCACAAGTGCTTGTCAGGAGGGTGATCAGTACTGGACATGTGGCCACCCAAAAGCTGTCTAAGTCATTAAAATAATTCATATATAGCAGTATTTACATTTTTAATGACTTCTGAACACAGAATTGTTCATATTTACTTTTTTGACTGTAAGCTCATGAGGCCTGACAGATTAACTAGATTCTGCAAAAAATTTGGTCTAGGATCCAGACAATTTTCAATTCTGTTCACTTGCATTCTGTTTTTAGACCATTCTTTAGGCTGTATATTTTCAAAGGTAGAGGACTTTTATCACTCTTCAGTGATAATATGGGAGAGCTGTACAGTTTTGAAAATAGAGAAGCACACGGTAGATCTGTTACTAAAAGCGGGAACACCTGGAAACGTGTGCCAAGGCATCAGTACATATTTGTTATATTCTCCATAACAAAGAGAAGCTAGATTTCCATAAACTGGAAAGGTTAAGAATCTTACATTTATGTTGTTAAATGAATAATTCATACTTCCAATTCTACAATGATGATCAATAATTGTTATATGCTAGATTAACAAGGTTCAGTCAGATTATGGCTACTAAATAATAGTTCTCAGTAGCAGTTAAATGTATAAAAGAAAATTCTTCAGATTAAGCAACTTTATTTATGTATTTATTTTTGAGACAGGGTCTCGCTTTGTAGTTCAGGCTGGCACTGAGCTCAGCCTCAAATTCACATCACAGCAATCCTCCTGCCTCTGCCTCCCGAGTGCTGGGATTACAGGTGTGAGCCACCACACCTGCACTGTGGTATGTGGTACAAATTGCTGCTGGGCCTGAGTCCTCTCCCAGTATTGTATGTGGTTACCGGGGAATCGAACCTGGGTCCTTGAGCTTACAAGACAGGCGCCGGAACCACTGAGCTAAATCCCCGGCTCCCTGGATTAAACAACTTTAAAAACTTCAGATATAAGAACAGATGAAATAATTCAACTTACCTACAACATTCTTCAAACCAGCGTGCAACATAATCCCACATATAATAAGGTTCAAAGGAATTAAAGAGAAGGTTGGCAGTTTTAATCAGCTCTGCTGTTTTCTTATTTTCCCTTAGTTTACTAAACAAACAAGCAAACAAAAATTAAGAGTATTTTCAATTATTTTTTCAAATTTAAATTTGAACACAGTATCATTAAAGTCCATAGCTGCTAAAAAATAAGCTGGTAGGAACACTGCAACAAGTTATTTTAATATATTTTCATTCTTTTCTCACTTTATATGCAGTTATTTTTCCAAACTTGAGTTTCCATAACTCAAACATATAATCAAAATCAGAAATTATATAATAAACATCACAAAAGAACTCAAAGATCTGTCTGAATACTTAAGTAGATAGGGTTAATTTGGTATTGAATTATTTTGTTTCTTATGACACATAATGTGAGTAATGATTTGATTTTTACACTCTTGATTTCTAAAGAATTTTGCTTTATACATATAAATTTTATTTCCTAAACTGGTGAGAGTAAGAAAAGAATTTTCTTTTATACATTTAACTGCTACTGAGAACTATTATTTAGTAGCCATAATCTGACTGAACCTTTGCTGTTTGAGACTTTAAGAAAGTTCTAAATATTTTCCTTTTCTTTTATTCTCCCAAAACAGCAAACCTGGGCAACTGTCTTTCACCTATATACAGATTTTCCCATTCCCTTTTTACTTGCAAGTTAGCCCTCTTTCTTTTTTAAATTGACTTTATTGGTACATTTTATATACATACTGTGATCACAATCAAGATTGAGAATTTGTACCAGGATATGACACGACTTAATTTTCATTTTATCCCATTCCCTTTTTGGATTTTGACAAAGTTTTATCCCCTTTCATTGAAATTATTGTTCTTTAAAAACAACAAGAAAAATGTACTATTATTGCAAATAGATATTATTACTGAAATTCTATTAGGGAAAAATAATTGTTATTTCCAATGGCTACCATTTAGTGTCTTACCTACCCATATTCTCTTCCTATCCTCTCTAACAAAACAGTTATTATCTATGTCTATCAATCTCATAGATACCCATATTTGTAGGTGTTGGGGATCAAACCCACGCCCTCATACATACTAAGCAAGTGCCTGTCTTTATAAAGAAGTATTATAATTAGTAATAACAGAAAAGTAAATACTCTATTGGTAACATAAATTGTTAGAAGGCAGAATGAAACAGCAGTACCATGTTAATCAACATAAACTTCTCTAAATAATAAAAGGAGTTATATAATGAAAAATAAAAATGTCCTAAAGTGTTTTATAAGGAGACACTAATAAAATACAAATTACCTAAAAAATATTACAACCTCAAGATTTTCATCGTATTGCAAAGACAAATGATACTAGAAGTAGTTTGTTTAACAAAGAGCAAAGCAAGTGTGTCACTGACTTAAGAGAATACAACATAGTAATGTTGCCTGTCCTAGGTATTCAAAATAAACATATATATATATGAAAGAAATAATAACTTTAAAAATATTCAGTGGCTTTTCATTCACTTAACAATTCTCTCTTCTTCAAGCCTTTTTCTAATGATTTCATCTCTATGATTTCATTTCCTGAATGTGAGAAACCACCAAGAGGCCCTACCCTATGGTACAACCAGGACTGCTTAGCGAACAAGACTCAACTCCCATTACTAACTAACATGTGGCAGTCTCCTGTAGGTTTAGTAAGTGAACTTAAATTCCAGGGGTCAGTATGGTCACTGCTAAAATTTTATTTCCTAAACTGGTGAGATTAAGAATCACTCCTGACAGTCATTGTATGGTCATGCTTAAAGTACTTATTTGAATGATACTGAATTGATATTTGATGCTACTAAAATATACTGAAAAATCAATTTTACTCATCAGATCACAAATTTCAGAGTAAGATCTCCAGTTATTAATATTTTGAATTACATTAAGTAAATGTATAGAGTAGTATCTACTTTATGAATAATAATCAATAAGAAAATCTTATGTCATGCTTAATTTTTTGTAGTCTACCTGCTTAACTGAGCATGATCCTTGCTGAACGGTGGTTCCATCTGAAGATCTAATTCAGCTTTGCATTGGGAGTACAATGTTCTAAACACTTCAATTAGTACATCTTCCAGAATCACTGGTCCTGAAATAATTAATATACAAAGTAAAGACAGTAATTAGAAAATGAAAATTATAATTATTTAAAAATTATCTCAAAGAATGTTTTAAAACAAGTATTTTTTAAAAATTCCAGAAGCCAAACAATGAAAGACTGAAATGACTCCATTTTAAAGAACCAGTCCCATCTTAGAATAGAGTTGGTTCCAGGAAAGGCTGCATGACCAGGTTATAGACTCCAGGGCTAGGTGATCACGACATAAGCCCTAGTTACAGGAAAAGTCACAATGACCAGTGAGCTGAGCTGTAATTACAGGAAAGACCACTTGAAGGGCCTAGATTCCAGGAAAAGTCACCAGATGTGCTTGGACCACCCATCCTTGGTTACATTTAACAGTATGCCCTAGCAATGGCCCACCGGTAAGTACAAGGTTCAGATGTTCTGTTAGGTAACCTAGAATCACGAGCTTGCAGTATGACCTGTTGAGCCCAGCCAATCAGGGTTAAATATCTCGTGCTTTCCTAGAGTCCACCAATCATGCACTGCCAGAATAGCAATTACCCCAACTTTGCTGTAACCTCCATAAAAACCCTGCCTTTCAGAAGGTCTGGCCTCTCAATTCTGATCCGCTGCATCGGTGATGATTGAATCCCTGCTCAAGCTTGTAATAAACACTCTCATGTGCTTTACATTGGACACAGCTCCCTTGTGGTCATTGGGGGACTCAAAATCGGGGCACAACAACTAACCTTCACATTTGGAGGAACTCTTAAACAACTGAAAAATGTTCATTTAAAGAACAGATTTACATAATAAAAGTGATAGAATCAAGGAAATTAGTTTGATGAATTTGTAGTACTGTTAGCTTCAATGAGTTAATTCTTTGAGCTCTGTTTTACATGTTCCGAACGCAGATAATAATTTTTTTTTTTTTTAGGTTTTTGGAGACAGGGTCTCGCTTTGTAGTTCAGGCTGGCCCTAAGCTCAGCCTCAAACTCACATCACAGTCCTCCTGCCTCTGCCTCCCGAGTGCTGGGATTACAGGCGTGAGCCACCACGCCCGGCACTGTGGTATGTGGTACTGGTTGCTGCTGGGTGTGGGTCTCCACATCCAGTTTTGTTATGTGGTTACCGGGGAATCGAACCCGGGTCCTTGCGCTTGCGAGACAGGCGCCGGAACCACTGAGCTAACTCCCCGGCCCAATTTTTTTTTTTTTTTTTTTGAGACAGGGTCTCGCTTTGTAGTTCAGGCTGTCCCTGAGCTCAGCCTCAAGCTCACATCACAGCAATCCTTCTGCCTCTGCCTCTCAAGTATTGGGATTACAGGCATGAGCCACCACACCTGGCACTGTGGTAGTGCTACTGACTGCTGCTGGGTGTGAGTCTGCACACCCAGTCCAGGGATCGAACCCGGGTCCTTGAGCTTGGTAGACAGGTGCCGGAACCACTGAGTTAAATCCCCAGCCCACGCTGGCCCTGAGCTCAGCCTCCAACTCACATCACAGCAATTTTCCTGCCTCTGCCTCTCCATGCTGGGATTACAGGTGTGAGTCATCACGCCCAGCATTGTGGTATGTGGTACTGTTTGCTGCTGGGCGTGAGTCTCCACACCCAATACTGTATGTGCTTAGTGGGGATGGAACCCGGGTCCTTGCGCTTGCAAGACAGGCGCCAGAACCACTGAGCTAAGTAAATTTACATGACAGTTTAAAAGATTAAGAAAAATATTTGGTGTACAGCACAGTTCTTAAGAGCTTAATTATATTCAGTAAATGCTATTGCTACTTTTACTATTGATAATTTAATTATAAAATTGCATACAGTGAAGTCATATTTTCACTAACATGACAATTTTTAAAAATTCCTCTTTCACTTACTATGATACAATAACTAAAAAATAAATTGTCAGAGCCACCAATATAACTTTATATCCTTATTTTTGAAAGTTTATATTTTTATTTTTAAGATTTGCTAAAATATTTGCATGTAACTTGAAAAATTACATATATTTTCACTTTATTAATATTGGCTTTGTTAATTTCTGTCAGATATTTAGCTTGCGGTAGATTTAATATATAATTAATGCACAATGAGGAAAGAGAAAACATAAAAGTGGTAATGAGGAAGAGAAATATAATCCAAATATTTCTCAAATCCTTAAATTTTGTGAACTCAAGTTAAAACATGAAATGTTGTATGAAACATGAAATGTTTCACCTTTCATAACTTAATAAGTATTAAGGGGAGCTCAGTCACTTTTAAAATGATTTCTGCTACATATACAGTACAAACAAGGCACGAAGAATGACAACATATGGGGTGCATATATATTTCTACCTTAACTTTATAAATTTTAAGTAAAAACTCTTTGAGAACCTGCATTTAAAAATTATCTCAAAATACAGAAATTTTTCTAATGACTTCATCTTATTTTTATTATGAAATAATATAAAATCATCAAACAGGACCTTATCTCTTGGGATAGCAGTATATCATACCTAGCTCAGGTTTGTCCAGCAAACTGATTAAAATCCGAAAAGGTTTTAGATCCTGCATTAGAGTGCTCTCTTCTCCAAATCCATTAACGTGTAAGATTCCCACCATTGCCTTTAAAAAGGAAATATGTAACTAGTTATTTTGTAAATAGAATGAAATACTTTTGGCATAAGAAAAAAACTTTAAAAAACTTTTAAATATAATCATATATAATGCAGATTTCCATCCCCCATCACTTTTCTGAAGACTTCTTCCTCTGCTAGGAAAAAAAAAAAATGTATGTACGTGGAAAGAAGAAAAAGTGCTTATATTTTTTTTTTTTTTTTAGGTTTTTTGAGACAGGGTCTCGCTTTTGTGGTTCAGGCTGGCCCTGAGCTCAGCCTCAAACTCACGTCACAATCCTCCTGCCTCTGCCTCCCGAGTGCTGGGATTACAGGCGTGAGCCACCACGCCCGGCACTGTGGTATGTGGTAATGATTGCTGCTGGGTGTGGGTCTCCACACCCAGTA